>JACWST010000372.1:0-13213 GCA_014850475.1 Cryphonectria naterciae | reverse complement strand
CTCACCTTATATGAACAAATACAACCTATATAGAGGGCAAGGTTTTTTTCACAAAAACACAAAAAAAAAAAAAAAAGGGGGGAGAGAAAAAAAAAAAAAAAAAAAAAAAAAAGGGGGGGGGGGGGGGGAAGGGGAGGAGGAGTCGGCTTTTGTTTTTCTCGTACCGATCTTGCTTAGACACAGGTTCCACCCTCTCTCTGGCTTCCTCATACCGACCGAGATTACTCAACAGTGCGGCCTCCGCAACGGCCTTGATGGCAGCCTCGTCCGGAATGGCCTTCAGCTTCTCGATATTTTCTGTGCCCGCTGTACACCTCTCCCAGGCCAGGCACCCGAGGGCCTTCTCGAGCGCATCGTCTGTCATTCTTTTCGACCCTGTCCACAGGTACGTCATCTCCTGGCCGGGACTCACCCCCGCGGCGTCGGCAAGATCGACACCCCATTCCTTGGCTCTCGACTCCCACTTTGCGACTTTCCTCTGGGCAAACACCTCGAGGGGCATCTGCCGCGCCAGGAACTTCTTCCGCCCCGCCGCCGCCGGGCACTTGCGCAGGTACTCCTCCGCGATTTTCTTGTGTCTCTTCGCCTCCGTTTCGAGGGTCGACTTCTCCTGCTGGCTAGTCCCCTCCTTCTTCGACGCCAGCACCGCATCCCGGTACATTTCTAGCTCCGCACACCCGATAAAGTAGTAATACAGGCTGTGGCTCCAGTCGTTCAGCTCGATACACCTCAGGAAGCCCTCTTTCATCGTCTGCCAGTCCATCATGAACAGAGCGTTGACGGACAGCTCGAACTCGTTCATCGTCGTCACCTGCCGCATCTTGCTGTCGCCGTTGGCCTTGAGCACCTCAATCGCCTCGGGCAGCCTTCGCGCGTTGGCGAGGACACGGGCTTCCTCCACTTTCCACATTCGGCTGTCCGGATACTGTGTGCGCATGCGCCCGAGCAGGGCAGTGCATTGCTCCTTGGGATAGCCCACAATCTCGTCCTCCTCAGCGAGCTCAGCCGCGTCAGAGTCCGACGGCAAGATTTCTGTGAAGGCAAGCAGGCCATTGTAATATGCGAGGAGCATGAGGCCCGCGACACCGGCGTTGACATTCGAGAACTTGGTCGATTGCCAGAGCATCTGAGTGATCACAGTTATCAGTATTTTTATATCTATATGTTTTACACAAGATGGCATCAGCTGTACAAGCCGTATGGAAGGGTCGACCTACCTGTACGCCACGATTGCGATCACCTTTGAAACCAATAATGTACAGCAGGCGGGAGAACGCAGGCGGGACCATGGAGATGATGAGCAACAGGGTACCGAAACACATGTTAGCCCCAGAGTGCACGAAGATGTCGATGGGATTGGTGAAGAGTGAAAAGTCCGGGCCGGCATTAGCGCGGAGGGTCGCCCTAGGTGGGCTCGGGAGGGGAGGCCTGGGCTGCTCCTGGGCGGCGGGTGTGTCTGGTCTTGTTGGTGGTGCGGAAGACGCTGCCGATGTGTCGAGAGTGAGGCCCTCTAGATCCTTCTCGAGGATCGAGCTGGGTGCCGACTTGCTGTTAGTCTTCTCGAGGTGGCCCCCGTAGGTGGCTGATGTCCTCGGTTCTTCCTCTGCAGCATCAACGAACTCGAGGTCGCTGTCAGAGTCGATGTTCTTCTGGGACCCAACAGTTCCTTGGCCTAGCGACGACGCGTTCGGTCCTTTCGCAGTGCCGTTGCCTTGGTGTGCCGCTAACATTTTGGCCTCCGCTTCCATGATGGCGTCGAGCGTGATGAAGGCCTTCCGCAGCTTATAGAACCCCTTGATGCCCTCTGTCAGGCTTTCGTGCATTACAGACACAACAGCCCCCATGATCTGTGCCTCAGCGTTTACCAGCTGATACTCGGTACCAGGGGGATACATCTCGCAGCCTTTTGCAGGGACAGACGCTCCGCCGACGCCGGCGGCGGCCCCTCCCCTGAACCAACCGCCGCCATCAGCCTGCTTCTGGGCCTTCTTCATGTCACTCCAGGCACGGCTCTCACACTCAGCCAGTCGGGCTGAAGCTTCGGTCATGATATCCTTCTCGAAGCCGAGAATGGACCTCATGAACACGGCTATGCCGAGGCCGAGCTGGTGAAATGAGGACGAGTCCTGCCGAGCCCGCAGTTGCGCCTCCGCACCCTCGATATCGTCGTTGATGATCCGGTCCGTGGCCTCCATGGCATCGTGCAGATCTGAGATCTCCACATCTCGCTGGTCAGCGACTTGGTTGGTGCTGGTGTTGCGGCTGGAGGAGAGGATGCTGCCTGGCTTGGAAGACCCGGAGCTGCTGGATTTGAACCAGGAGCGCATGATGACTGATGGCTTCTACGCGTGCTGAGTTCACTGCTTTTCTCTTTGCTATGAGACTCGATGAGAGTTGTGAGACACCCTAAGCGTTTCGGATACGGACCCAGCGATCTGGACGATGACGATAGTGTTTTGCTGCAGGACAGGCTGAGTACTCTATCCTCAGAGAACAGCCATGTCCCTCGAGGGTTGTAAAGCTCAAAAGACAAGGCTCCAATTGCAACAATTGTGAAGAAAGAAAGCAGCTGTATATATGCTATCGCTCCTCGACCACAGACGGTTCTTGAGCGAGTTGTGGGCTTGTTCGTATTCGGGTGCTTGTATGGCAGCGACTTGTAGGGAAGACCTCGCTCTCTCGCTCTCTCTCTCTCTTTTCTAGACCTAGCGAGTCTTTGTTCTAGGCCTCGTGTAAAGAATAAATCAAGAAAAGATGACGTACGGGCTGGGCTAGTTAGTATATATATGCCGCAGGGAGAAAAGGCTGCGGCGATGTCTCCAAAAACAGCGCTTACGATTCCCAAGGTCCGTCGTCGAAAACCAGGCACGTCAGCATTGCCTCGAAGGTGAGGCGAGAACTGAAAGAAGACAAGACAAAAAAGTAGAAGAAAGGCTGAAGGAGGGGAGGGGGAGGCATCCACAAGTAGGCTCAAGGGTTGGCCTGCCTTGCCATGCAATCAAATGGTAGTCCTGCCAACCAAAATCCAGCCCTACCGTACCCAAGACAAAGGACCCTACACCGCAGCATGTTCCATCCCATTGCGGAATTGATGCAGTGAGACGCCGGTATCTCCGGAACCATGCTGAGTTCCTCGTTTAGTCGGCAGGGTCAGCCGTAAATTAGTGGAGCTGGCTCAGCAAGGTACCATCATCCTCCGGCGAGATGACAGAACGACCTTTGAGACGTGAAAGGCGACAAGGTGGGATTCCAGGCGGTGGTGGGGGGGGGGGGGGCGGGCTTGAGCCTGGAGTTGGGGGCGTTGAGCACTAGCCACGGTGGAGGAACAAGCCACAAGGAGGGGCGCAAAGAGCGAAGGGGAGAGGAAGGGAAGAAAGGGGGGGCTTCCCAGGCGCTATCCGTCAGCAGCTTGGTGCCTGCCGCTGGAGCTAGACGACCTGCTCCTACTCCCACTGTAGCTTAATCACCCTCGACTGCTTCACAGGCCCAACTCTCCAACAAGAATCTGAACAACCAACCCTCCACAAGACACATCACCAGCTCTTCTCCATACCACACATACTCAGGACTTTTTTTCCTCCACCCAGTCCTAATCATCAACGCATCTCAGCACTATGGCCTCTGCCGCCCCTCAAAAAGAGAATCAACCCGCCGCTTCCAACGAGGTTGGCAAGCCTGATGACGCCACCAAAAACATCGCGCTGGAGGAAGACGACGAGTTCGAGGATTTCCCCGTCGAGGGTACGTATATTTTCTCATATAGAACTTCATGGGCGAACCGATCTCCTCCCGAGGCAGTGACATAAAACTTCCCTGGCTGACACCTTTGAACAACCAACACAGATTGGCCAGCAGAAGAGACCGAGGCTGCCAACAGCGGCGAGACAACGAAGCACCTGTGGGAGGAGTCGTGGGATGACGACGATACGAGCGATGATTTCTCGAAGCAGCTCCAGTATGTACACACACCGCACCACAGCCCACGCAGGGCTGCATGATAGCTAAGCTCGGGCAACATCCTCCACTCCCCGCCCGCCCCCGGGGGGGGGGTGACAACAACATTGACTACCCACTACACAAGAGATGGATACAGCTGGCTGACTCTCTTTCGAACTCGCAGGGAGGAGCACAAGAAAGTCGAGTCGTCAAAGCGCCGGTAGGATGGCCACGACCACGGCCACGATATCGACGGGGGGTCTGTGCCCATAGATACCGCGCAAGACAGGTCCAGCTTGGGCCTCCACACAACGCCCGGCTCGAGCGAAAATCAAGCCCCAGAGGAATGGATATCGAGGGGGGCACAGTAAGGGCAGGACACGTATGACCACCCGTGAGGGCAAATGGATACTGATGCCGCCTCGTTACAACCTATCGGCTGGAAGTCTACGAGGATGAGCCATACGTTCCTATGTCAGCCTTCTGTGTGAAACATGCATCCGGGACCAAAACATGCAGATGCTCTGGAGAGGATGCTTAGGAGAGAGACCGGGCCGCTTAACTAGGGCATAGACGACATTAATGAGAAATGAATCTAAAATATCCAACAAGTGCGACTTATCATGGTCGTTTCTCATTTTATCCTTTTGTTTTTGGAATTTCTTTTTTCATTTTTTGCATTCTGTTACTGTCTCTATGGCTTGCAAGCTAAAGACTAGCAATGGCTTTTCCCAACCTTCCCACCCAAGCGAGTATCATCAGCAATCCCTTTTCCCGCAGGGCATCCCTTAGCCGCTCGTCTCTCGAGAATACCAGACTTACTTGCTCGACAGCGCCGTCACGCCAGGCAGCTCCTTACCCTCGAGGAGCTCCAGGCTGGCACCACCGCCGGTCGAGACGTGAGACAGCTTGTCCTCGACACCATACTTGGCGGCCACGGTGGCGGTGTCACCACCGCCGATGATGACAATTTTGCCGCCCTGTGCCGCGGCCACGGCGGCATCGAGAGTGGCCTTGGTGCCGTTGGCGAACTTTTCGAACTCGAACACGCCCGCGGGACCGTTCCACAGGATGGTCTTGGCGTCGTCAATGGCCTCCTTGTACAGCTTGACGGACTCCTCGCCGCAGTCCAGACCCATCCAGCCCTCGGGGATACCCTCGGCATCCGTGGCCTTGCCGGTGGTGGCGTTGGCGTCAAACTTGTCGGCGGTAATGTAGTCGACGGGCAGGACGACCTTGACGCCGTTCTTCTTGGCCTTCTCCATCAGCTGGGGCACCGTCTTGGCGCCGGCCTCGTCGAAGAGGGAGGTGCCGATGGGCACGTTGTACAGGGTCTTCTTGAAGGTGAAGGCCATACCGCCGCACACCACCAGGGTGTTCACCTTGTCCAGCAGGTTGTCGATCAGCTGGATCTTGTCCGAGACCTTGGCGCCGCCCAGGATGGCGAGGAAGGGCCGCTGGGGCGACTCCAGGGCCTTGGCGAAGTAGTCGAGCTCCTTCTTCATGAGGAAGCCGGCTGCCTTCTGTGGGAGGTCCACGCCGACCATGGAGGAGTGAGCGCGGTGGGCGGTGCCGAAGGCGTCGTCTGCATAGTGGGGTTATTATTATTAGCATATGGATCAGATATTCCCACAAGGAAAGGTGGGCTAGAGCCCAAAAAGAAGAAAAAGTGTTCTTCTTACTGATGTAGACATCACCCAGGGCAGTCAGGCCCTTCCTGAACTCTGCGACCTGTTCCTTGTCCGCCTTGGTCTTCTTGCCGTCCTTGTCCTTGGCAGAGCCCTCCTCCTCGATGTGGAAGCGCAGGTTCTCCAGCAGGACCACGCCGCCGCCCTCGGTCTTGTTGACGATCTCCTCGACCTCCGAGCCGACGCAGTCGGGAGCGAAGGTGACAGACTTTCCCAGCAGCTTCTCCAGCTCGGGAACGACGGGCTTGAGGCTGTACTTGGCATTCACGCTGCCGTTGGGCCGGCCGAGATGGGACATGAGGACCACGGCCTTGGCGCCGTTGTCGACGGCATACTTGATGGTCGGGATGGCACCCGCGATACGCTGGTTGTTGGTCACCTTCTTGTCCGCATCGAGGGGCACATTGAAGTCGACCTATTACGGCAGAGATTGTTGTTAGCGATCTCCATTTTATAGATACTGTTTTGGATGTCCAGGATAGCTCTCTCGACACAAGCAATCAAGCTTCTGAAATCTTGACAGCGCTCCGTCCTCAACATCGAGAAGCACAGCTGGACGAGGAGTCTAGAAAGTTTGAAGGATGGCCGTAGAGGGAAGAAGGCTCGACGCTGTTGTCTCTGAAAGAATAGAAACAGTGCAACGCGTAGAGGGCAGAAGTCTCTCAGGCAAAGGGGACTAGCCGGATCAGCTGATGCAACTCACCCGGATGAGGACTCGCTTGCCCTTGAGGTCGACATCGGTAATGGAAAGCTTGCTGGCCAAAGACATCGTGGCAGGGTTTGTAGGGGTATCAATCGAGAAAAGGCGAGACTTTTTGTAAGGTGTAAATGTAGGCGTGGCTTGTGCACACAAGAGGTAGTTTGGCTTGTAGTATATGTCTCTTGGAGAGGATCAGGAACGGGAGGTGTTTAGATAGCTACAGCGCTTGGAGGAGAAAAAGCGCAGGAGAGGTTTTGTATTATGTATAGTGGGGGCGGGGTCGTTGCCCAGTGGAGTCTCCCCTAGTGACGTCGGGTTCGGGGAGCGCCAGGTAGTGAGTGGGTGGTGGGCTGCCGTTCTCAGCTGATTCTCTCGCCGCGGTATTTCTCGGCGTTGATGGTTCAGAATCAGGAGGTTCTGGGGCAGAGGTTTCGAGACTTGGCCCTCTCCGATCTCGTGTTCAGCCGGGCGAACCGTTTCATGAAAACTCAGAAAAAGAAATGGGCTATCGATCGATTCTTAGGTTTCTTTCTCAAAGGGCCGGAAAGATGCCGATGTCAGAATCAGCTGTCAACAGCCTATGAGTTTTTTCTCTTCCCCTTTACTTCCCTTTCCATCATTACTACAACCCTTAATCATCATCCTAGTTCTTCCCTTCGGCGATTTATTAGGTGCTTTTGGCTCCATTCGATTCTCGACTGCATGTGTCCGGATGCCTGGCTCAGTAAATACCCACAAGGACTTCTTATGAGGGAGAATGGTGGTTCAAGTTTGCTTAAAGACCTTCTGGCTATTGGCTCAAATGCCGAAAGCATGGAACTTGGTTTCTTTGGACTCTCGGCCAATGGTGAAATATGCATGACCGTTGTTCCTGCGGACGCCAGATTGCATGGCCAACCTTACCAGTGTAGAGCAAAACCACGGCGGCAATGTCTATAAGAGCCATCCTACGGCCGTACTTGTTGTAATGGTCGAACAGTCATTGCAGCTTACCAGGTAATACATATCGGACTCCCTTTACACATCGTGAGGAATTCGAAGTTTCCCCGACCAGTCAGTACCACGATTGGTCCATTGGAGAAAAGCCAAGTAGAATATACCGTATGAAATTGAAGCCGTCCGACCCAGACCTGAAGAAGGACAGCATACCAACGCCGTATAAACCGAGCAGACTCTACATATATACAAGACCATTTACAACCACCAGAAATCCATACCAGCGCCGTTGATGATGCCCGAGAGACAAGAGGAAGTCTAGGTTTCATTGTCGATCGTAGCCAGTAACAGTAACACAGGGAAATTGTACCAGTGTCCATTGCACGTGCAACATATCTACTCCAGGCGGATGTTGGGGTTGTTCGAAGCAGCAATAGGGTGGGCCACCTCCTCAGCAGCATTGGTGAGTGAGAGGTAGGCAGTCCATGCGATACCGACGGTGGAAACAAAGGGCTGTGCAAGGATTTTGGTCAGTAAAGGCGATTTCCCCGCGATATCGACAATAACCCCTTCAAAGGTGTAAAACTCACAAGCTGGAACTGGACGGGCATCAAACGGAAGTTGATGACCTGCACCGCAGGCCACACAGCATAATTGGCCTTGAGGGTCGGGACGTACATGTCCCGGAGCTTGGTATAGACAGCACGTCGGCCACCGCCCTCGGCAACAGTCATGGCGGTATAGAACCAAACCAGACCCAGAGGGGCGAAGATGAGCTGGTCAAAGGCGACCCTCTTCATGGCCTGGACGAAGGCAGCAGACTTGGTGATGGGGAAAGTCTTCTCCAGGAACTTGAACCACTTGAACTGTATAGGTGCCATGCCGAAACCGTAGGCCATGAACCTCGTCAACCGCTCAAAGTCGAAGGGCGGAGGCAGCTGCTTGGACTCGGGAATCAGCTCGCGCTCGGTGAAGGGATCCTTGGCGTCGAGCTCGAAGGCCATGTTGTCGTCGCGGGCGCTGGGAGATCGCTTCCTGAGGGAGCGCTCGCGGATGGCAGTGATGGACTGGGCGACGGTGTCGGCTATGCCACCGAGGACGGCGTTGGTCACCATCATGGTGAGGACTGTGTATTGCAAGCATCAGCATTGCACAGCGCACCATGAACAAGGCATCATTTCGACGACGACAACAACATCATCATCATCATCATCATCATCATCAACAACAACAATAACAACATAATATCATCCGGATTCCCAATATAACATACCTGGGCGTTCGCTGTAGTAGGCATTGTACCTAGAGACCAGCCGCGCGACGATAGTCATTTCGATTAGGAAGATGATGGCGTGGAGGAGTGGCTAAGTAGGTAGCAAGAGAAGAATCAGCACATGTGCTTTAAAGGGTTGTGAGTGGGTGAGTAAAAAAGATGGTTGGATTTGTGTGCGTGTGGTTGATCGTCTTCAAGGTGAAAAGAGTTGGAAGAGGACATGACGACACCGAGACAAGGAATGCGGTCGGTGGGAGCTCGTGGTGGTCCACACAAGGAGGCGGACAGCGACACTCGGACTGCAATTGCCAGGCGAGTCAGACTGAGGCTGGGAGGACACAGTAGAACTTACGATGCGATCATAAATGTATTTGCTGTTGATCGCTCGAGTGAAACGACGGCGTGTAAGTTCCCAGGTCATGATGGCGACAAGGAGAAAAGAAAAGGAAAAAGAAACAAAGAATGGAAAAAGTTTATAGATGATGATTGATGCTTTAGGAGGGGGATGGGTTGTCTCGGTGATGATTCTCTTTTCTCTTCTTCCTTCTTGGATGACGTCTGGGCCAGTGCTATTCCGGGGGCCTTGGTTGTGCTTATTGCCGCTAAACAGGATACGGTCCACCCGACAGCGGATCCCTCGAATCTCAATCTGAATCAATCTCGACTGCACGGGGGGGTGTCGACGGCGCAAGCAAATAACGGGGTTCTGCCTCTTTGTTTCCCGAACTCGGAGGTCTAATGGCGATGATGCGATGGTCGTGGAAGGGGGAGGAGGAGGAGGAGAAGGTGGAGATGGGAAGGAGTTCACAAGGTGGAGGGGGGGGGGAGAGAAAGAGAGGAAAGTTGTTCTGCCTGAAAGGAAGTGTGAGGAGGCAGAGAGGGGGGGGGGGTCGTTGCATTGGGCGTGAGATGCGTCGCATTATGCGGGCGGCTTATGCAACGGCCTATGGCTGAATAAGAGGGCTGTGCCACGCAACCTGAGGAGCCCAGTGGGTAAAAAAGCCGCCAGTATTGGCTGGGGCGAGAGGAAGGGAAGGAAAATGAGACCCTAACGGAGCATCTGCGCTGGCACACCCTGACGTGTTAAGAGGATGATGTTCAGGTTACCCCAGCTCAGGGCAGTCAAGCCCTGGACAAGCCTCCTCGATTCAACCTCATCCAAAATGAAGGTGCGGATAGCTTCAAGCGCAAATACTACCTTCACCTTGCTCTACTCCCGTTGCTGGTCACTCCCTTTCTCTCTCTCTCTCTCTCTTTTCTTTTTTTGAAAAAAAAAAATCTGACACTGACTACTATGTCCTCCCTCATTATCACTTTTGATGGCTCTATAAAGACTCCTGTCATTTCTGCGATGGCGTCGTTTAGTCCCATCGTCACGAGGAGGTACTACTATTATCGACCTGCAGGTTGAACCCAGTTTGGCATCTATCGCTATCAGTCTCCGGTACCAGCAGCAGGTTTATCTTCTCGGCTGATCTTGTAGACTTATAGTATCGAGAGAGAACATCATGGAGGCTGTGACGTGACCCTCCTTCTGGCCCCCAAACACCCCCCTCAAGGGACTCGAACAAGTCCCAGGGTGGAAGCCCCCAATGCTCGGATGTGTAGGACTGACCGACTGATTGAATCACTACATTTTGGATGAATTGGTTGGTTTCGTCTGTATACTCTGGACATGCCACCTGACAAGGCAGGTGCTTCATCGTATAAGTTACCCTTCACACACTCAGCCCTATCCCCTCTCGGGTTCACGAGTTCGATTGGAAGGGAAGGGGGTTGGGAGCTTGGGAGGTTGGGAGGCTTGAGAGGCTGCAAACATCCCTCGATCGTTCATGCCCCCTTGCACATCTTATGTAGGAGTGTAAATCCTACCAGACTAACGTCCTTCTAGAAGTATTTGGTATACTTCCCAATTCTTACCGATCCCTATCGATTGGTAGGCCTTGAGATGGTCGCGCAGCAAGCATGCTCTTTCTCCTGTCTAACCTGCTTCTGGCAGGTCACACCCCTCACCACCCTCTCGAGTCGGAACTGCAAGTTCGTATCCACAACTGAGAGGTGGTAGTCTTGTTTCGCTACATCCTTCTCCCTCCTGCTCCCATAGCGGACAGATGAAAACCCCAAGTCTCCTATACTTCTTTGCTTTTCTCTCGTCCTCTACAGATAGGGCTGAAGGGACTCCGAATTCCTACTTGACAGATTCAGGCTATCACCCTTGGAAGAGAAAGTCGATCTCGACTCCGGGCCAACATCTTGCCCGGTCGAAACATTGGAAAACTCTCTTCCTCTCTCTGTCTCTCTCTCTCTCTTTCTTGACAGATGGCAATCTTTTGCGCTCCCCCACGACTCGCCCACAGCAAGTACCATGTTTGTTAATGCCACTGCTCTCTGAGCTGTCGCTCTCTCGGCATCCCCAGGCGCCGCCGTCACAGACTGGTGTGCTCCACCGACACGGTCAACCCAGCGATGGCCCCCAGGCGGGTTCTGGGCTCCTCCGCCTCCAGACTGCTCATCTTTTCCACCCGATTCGCAGCATCTAGAGCCCGCCCACTTCTCGACATACTCCGCCGTTGCTCATTAAGTGCTTGTCCCACCACTACGGACTCAGAAGATGACAACGACAACAGTCATGGTGGTTTCACGACGGCTAGCATCGTGGGACTTGCAGTCGGCTCTGCATTCGCCATCTTCTTCCTCATGTGGATATATTATTACTTTGTGTACTACAAACAGGAGAAGCTCAAAATCCGGAGGGAATATCTGCAGCGATTGGGATCCCTCGAAGAGACGTTGACCCAGCAGGGTCAGGCTGTTGTTGAACCAGGTCCTGCCAGTGGGGGCTCATCAGCAGGTACGACTCGGCCGCGTCCACGGATCGTGACAGATCTTCCGATCCAGCACTATGGCCTGGCCACCCTGATGTCGTCCTCAGCTCAGCTATCGCCCGCCGTTTTCTCCGCCCTCCAACGCACCACACCAGCAGAGCCAAAATCGCCCACGTTGACCGAAGAGGTCAAAATGAGGGCCGCCATGCCGGAAGACAAAGTACTAGGTCACTGCAAAGATGTCAGACATTCAGGGCACGGGTCTGATACCTCTGTTGTAGACCCTTGACCATCTCTCGGGAAGCCTTTTATTTCGAAGACAACTCGCAGGCCACCGCTACAAGCAGTGAACAAAGACTATGTTGCTCGCTGCAACGGACCACATGTGTCAACCGGATGAATCCACGGTCTACGCTCAGGTGTCATTGTGAGGAGACGGACTTCTCCAGTGATGGCATTCACGTGGTATGGCTGCACTGACGGGACACATCGGAGATGGGAGGAATGTCCAAATATCTGGAAAAGTACAATGCCTTGTGGGCTGAATGTTGACGTTAGAGAACGTGCTCGGAGATGACAAGGACAAATTACACCCGGCTACGTGGGCTGAGTTAGGAAAGCTTGTGCTTTTCCAATGCTCACTACATCGGACGGTCTGTCATGTAACGGGGTTCACAATCCAGCCCACAAGGCTTGTACGAGCCATGTTACAAGTCACTTCGCGTCACACGACGGTACCTAGCAGCACCATGCGCAGCTTGGCACCTCGATAGTGCAGCTTTCGATTGGACGCCTCGACTCTTGTGAAGCCGCGGAGATGCTGCTCGGGTGTCGGTCTCTTGCCAGGAACGGACTCCGCGCAGAGTGTCTCTGTCGGTTTGAATGGCTCATCTGCGGCCTAGAAGTCGTCCTTCATATCCGATGTCATCTTCGGCCAACAGGGCTTGTCCACAGATCCTTCACAGGTCCTCGACGCATTAGGAGGCGATCTAGGAAAGTAACGGATTTCCCCATGCTTGTTGGCTTGGACGGAGAACGATATTCTACGGCGTGGCATCTGTCAATATTCTCCCTACCGAGCTCGTCGAGTCCGAAATGTATCTACGGATTCCTACGAGCCGTGCATATGGTCAGATGTTCCTCCTAGGGTAGTTTGGTCCTCCATGCTAGTCTCAACAATCCTATGGGCTGCTCGTCCCCTTGAAACTCACGAGATCTCAACCTTCCAAAGGTGAAAGGATGTCCCGGTACCGAAAATACACAAGGCGTCGAAGCAGAAACACCCCATTGGACAAATTCAGAGGCTTACCACGTGCTTGTATGGTCATGTCGGTACCCCGCCCCGCCCTCAGAGAAAGACGAAAGCTATTGGGATCCTACGGGGGTCTCGGCCTCTTCAGCTGTCTCTGTGGCCATGACCCCGGCCGACCGCTCGGGACCGAATATCTTGAGGCCGAAATTTCAATATAGTGTATAAGCACTTGATGGGAGAACCCGACACCAGACCACTCTGAATTACTAGATCAACAAGATATAAATTAGGCGGGGATACCAACAATGTTTCGTTAAGCGAGTGTCTATTCGACTATAGAAACAAGCCACTGGAATTCACGCGGCTGTCTTGTCTTTGCCCCTTGGACTCGAGTCTCAGGCACATCCATCGAAACGACCAGCAACTTTCTCTCACAACCTCTTCTGGCAGACAAGTAACTACACGGCCCTTTTTACCTTTTTTTTTTTTTTTTTTTTTTTTTTTTTTTTTTTTTTTTTTTTTTTTTTTTTTTTTTTCTAAACCCTCCTTCCTCCTAAAATCAACCCCCCCCCCCCCCCCCCCCTCCCCCCCCCCCCCCCCCCC
>JACWST010000371.1:49-25343 GCA_014850475.1 Cryphonectria naterciae | reverse complement strand
AGGGGCCCGCACGCGGGCGGTTGTCTTCTGTGTCGCGGGGAGGGGTGTAAAGTTTTTTTGTTTTTTTTTTTTTTTTTTTTTTTTTTGGACAGGAAGCATATTTGCACATTATGCACAGTAAGCAGAACAACCAGATGAACTCCCGAAGTGCTGATCAGATCACCTCACATGTTCGCATTTAACCATATTTCGTGCATGAAACCCCCCCAGCAACCTCCTCCACATGACCCTGGATACTTAAGTACTGGGCAGCAGACAAGTAAAGTAATTCCCCAACTGCGAGGCCTCACAGCACCCAAACAAGCCCCTTGGGGAGGGCATGTTTCAGGGGCAAGCAAACGATCGCCACTGGGAGCCATATAGCCTGCCTCTTTGGGACCCCTTGCACGTTTCGTAGGCGGCTGTCAACCAGGGGTAACTCGATGGTGATTGGCCAGCTGTTTTGGGGAAGCCCCCCTGAGAGGCGCCGCCCACCTCTCTTTAGGCTGTCCCTCGGAGGGTAATCCACTATATTCATTCGTCCTCGTCAGCTTGCCTCCATGTGTGAACCCACAGGGAGCCAAGTAGCATACCACCCTTTTCCCTGAAGGGGGCCGAGGAACGCCCTTGACACCAATGGATCATGCAGCTGGACACTTGAGGTATGACAGTTGGAAGCAGAAAAAAAGAGAAAAAAGTTCATAATATAGTACCATAATACAAGGAACCATACTATACATGGGTTAGGGGTAAAATGTGACTATGCATCTGCAAGGGAGAAGAACCGACAGGAGGAGGAGGAGGGGCTTGAGGTTGTGCACAGGCCGACGACATAAGGCTCAAGTGAGCCACTCACTCCCCTTTCCCTTTTCTCCCTCTCTCTCTCTCTCTCTCTCTCGCCCACAACACATTCACCCCTTCTCCTTCGTCATTGTTTGTTGTGTGTAGGTTTAAGAACCTGGCAGTTCTCAAATTTCGTCTGTCATTGATCAGCTCTATCATTGCTACTTTGGTCCGAGTCCCTCCTTTTAAAGTTATAGTTCAAGTACAGTTCAACTGTCTGCTACAGGCCTAGCAGCACAACAACACAACCACCTTTTTAACAGTACCCGATACCCAGACAAAGGTCTTGTTGTGTGTCTCGAGAAACAATAAACTCCCCCGAGTCTTTCGAATACAAAAAAAGCGCAAGGCCCAGCTTTTCTTCTCTTCTTATTCGTCTCCTCTTGAGGAACGATCCTGGAGACTCCTGATTCTCTCAATATTCGACAACCATACAAGCCAGCCAGGACCGTGATTTGAGAGTGCCCAGGTCGCCCTCATCTACACCCACCAAAGAAGAACAAAAATGCAGCTGCAAACGCTCGTCACCGCCGCCGTCGTCGTGGGCTCTACCCTCGCCCGCCCCACCCTCCGCTCTGTGGGCGAGATCGTGGAACCCTCGCGCACACTGAGCAAGCGCAGTGCCGCCTCCGTCATCGAGGCCATCATGCCGAGCTCCGTCTCCTGCTCTGGCCGCGGCGATGAGTGCACCACTGCAGCGGTGGCTGGGCCCTATCTGGCGGACGCCATGACCACCTACAGCATCACCAGCGGTGTCGAGCAGGCCGGTATCCTGGCCCTCATCGCCTACGAGTCCGACGAGCTGCAGTACAAGAAGAACACGAACCAGGACGCCAACCTCGGACGCGGCACGGCCAACGAGCAAGGCGCCGAGTACAACATCGAGTACGCCAACACGTTCTCTGAGCTGGCGTCCCAGAACCCCACGGCCTCGACGGTGCTGGATCTGGTCACTGCCAACGAATACAACTTTGGTACCGGTGCCTGGTACTACAGCAGCCAGGACGCCTGTGCCACTGCTCGCTCCATGTCCAAGGATGATGCAGATGCCTGGTTCGACGAGTACATGGCCAACTGCGACGGCATGGGCTCCTCTTGGGCCACCTCTGAGCCTGAGCGGGAGACGTACTGGACAGCTGCCAAGGCCGCCTTCAACCTGTCTTGAGCTCTTTTTTGGGAGGCCAGGGTCATATAGGCGATTGGAGATATGGATTGGGTCTTTGCGGTGGTTTGACGAAGCGGTCGGGGTTTTTTCCCTTCTTTCTCTTCTCGCTGATCGTGGCGGTTGATGCCCTGCGAGATTGTACTTAGCCACAAATATTCTTCTTCTGGATATGCATTTTGCATGATGTATATATACATGACGACTTACAATGATATTTACGTGTAAACATAACAAATCAATCGGTGATCGCAGTCAAAGAGTGACCTTGTAGACCTTGCACGCCTGGATACAACCAAGCACATTCTCAAGCTCCTTATATGTGTGCCCCCTGTCACGCCCAGCTGATGGTCATGGGCACAGTCAAACAGTATTTTCGCGACAAGATCTCGCACGCTGCCATGCACGACCGTTGTCGAAAGCCCTCGTGTCACGTCTCTGGCTATATTAATCACGGATGGTCACTCACAGGGGAATCCATGTCCGTCACGCCTCCCCAGTTACACCCATTTGGAGGATTACAGCCAAATCAATTCACCTTCACCAGTCTCGAAAAGAGGCGCCCCAGATGTCTCCATCTACAAACCAAGAGCTCGTGCTAGACTTCCCTGCCTGGTACCATTGGGCACAATCCCAAGACCAAATGGGCAAGCGGTCCCTGATATGCAGCAGTACCAATCCTCTTATTTCTTCATCTCGATCTACTTCGCTCCTGCGCCCCTCACTTTTTTCTCTCCCTCTCTCTGTCTTTCTCCGCCTCTGCCTCGACCTCGCTCTTTCACAGTCTTCTCTTCCTGTTTCTCTCCCCCCCCCCTTTCTCCTTTGCTCCTTTGCCGTGCCTCCACTCTTCCTTCTCCTCCTCCTCTCATGTTCTTACTTCCATATATACATCTCGTCACCTCTTTCTATCTCACACCTCCTTCAGTTCTGCCCCCTTCCCGTTTTCCCTAGACCCCGCTTCTTTTTCCCTGATATTTTCCCTGCACATCCATGCTTCCCACAGGTCCATGTAGCATCAACTGATGGGTCTGAGATGATATTGTCTCCAGTATGTGAGTCTGAGGCTGTAGGAAGGAATTGCTAGCTTGCTACAGCCCATGGTCGGTCTTCTCATCGTCCAAGGACCTAGGAGTCAGGGTTGGGCTGCTCTGGGTGACCACCGTAGCTTCGACGTCCACCTCATGAGACGGCTGGCCGTTCTTGCGCTGATGAATCCGCCGACCGCAACAGGTCATAGGCCCACTGCATGAGCAAAAGGCATCGGAGAGCACACGCAATATTTTCCAGACAAGAACAAGAGGCCAGAGGAGAAAGGGCAGGAAGACCGCAAGCACGTAGAGAGGCCTGAGCCAGATCTCGCGCTTGAGCACATCGGGTACCCATTCGAACTCATACACAACCCTGCCATCTTGTTGTACACGGCGAGCTCTGGTGAATGAGCCTATGATGAGTCCGAGGGTGAAGCAACCGTACAGAAACATACAAACAGCGAGCGGGACGATGTATGCATCGGAAGATTCATTGGCCATGTTGGAATCTGAAGGTGTAGATCCAAGGTCGAGAAACATTTCACGCTGGGAGTTCCTTGAATGTTGTGATCAAACGTGTTTTTACCATGGAAGAGAATTGATGATGTGCCGGTTGAACTCGGAGCTGGGTGGAAACTGGCGCAAGAGAAGATTTCCAGATTTCCAGGAGAGCAGCTTAAGTACCTAAATAAGTAAATAGTATCTGAAGGAGAATGAGGCTCCCAAGACAGGATGAAAAGACCAGCTAGGTGACGTAATATCGTAGTATCTTGCCATTCATATGGCATAAGTAGTGGGATAAGCTGCAGATGTAGCGTGTGCAAGACCGTCACCTCATGCATGTCCACGTACTGAATTCAGCACAATGCCTCCCAATGAGCAGTGGGAATGGCGCCCACCCTTTTTATACTCCCATGTAGTGTCATGAGGTAGGTGATCTGGGCAGCACTTGATCTATCTTCCCCAGTCCATGGTGGTCTAGAATGACCAGCCTGCTTTGTCCAAAGTCACCCTAGACATGACCAGCCTGCTTAGTGCTCAAAGTAGACAGCCAGACAGTCAGTATAACCAGCCTGTTTAGGTCTTGGCTGATCCAGCTGTGACCAACCAACACACTAGAGAAACCACAATGATTGGCAGAACCCATCCCCCCTTACTGTATTTGCCCCGGTCTGGCCCCCACCCCTTCTCCCCAGTAGGTACTTCCCGGTGTTGACCTTTGAGATGACCAACTCCTAGCCTGGATTTTTCATGCAATGTGTTACATCTTCAACCAACGGCTGCAATTTGTGGAAAGCTCTTGTTAGTGCTGAGGGGTCTCGGACCAACATCTAACAAGATCAAATAAAAATCATGCTGCAGTCAGGCGTTTTAAGTACTCACTCGGTAGTCTGCATAAGCGTTGCATCCCAACACACATCCATCCCAAGCCTACCTGTGTGAGCCAACCACTACGCATCCCGAAGAACCGCTCTGATTCCCCAAGCGGATGGGGGCAGCCGTCAGCCCATCTGTGCTCTACACATATAAATAGCTGTCTCTTTATCCATTAGAAACCAGTGTGCCTCTTTCTGATTTATATCACAGATCACCATCTTCAGCTTGTTATATCATCCCTTTGCCCTTGACCCTCAAATAATTCAGCTGCGTCATGGCTCTAGACGACATTTCAGAAAAGTTCCACTCCTTGAAAATCCATGATGCTGACTATATGCTATTTAACCCGCCCCAGTCTAGAGACCATGTGCGAGAAAAGTTTAAAGATATTCCTCGTTACCTCCTGAGGGTTGTGAGCCCACGATCCTACGGGACCAATGATATGACATGGATCAGGTCAGACTCTGCGGAACGACGAGCGCCAGGCTTTACGGTCGACTTATTCGCGATGCGAGACGACGAGGCTGCCACCATGCTGAACGCGCATTTGCGATGGGAGGGCGGATATGACAATCTCGTCTCTTGGACAAGCTCGCAATTGTTCGCAATACAGTACATGCTCTGGCTACACACCGTGAGGGGCTGCAGCACCTCTGCTATCAACCTTTTTGTGCTTGATACTTCGGCGTTGCCAGTGGGGGTTTTCTTACGAGACATTGATCTCCTACAAGTCTACCACGAGTATTCTCCCAGATTGGATAATCTGTACAACTTGAGACACCGGAGACGTAGATATTATCAGGGGTATTTCTACTTCGGAGAGTATCTCTCACAAGGCTGCTTGAAAATCGAGGGGCAGATTCAAGTCGTCAGTCTAGCCGCACTATTGGACAATGGCCTTTCCACCTTGCGCACCGAGTTCGGCGACATGTTAAAGAAGGGGGGAGGTCTGTTGAACCGAGTCATCGAGCTGCGCGAAGCGTTTTCGGACCAACCGCGGCTGGTCACGGAGCATGAGGCCCGCACGGTCCTACGTCTCTCGATGCTTTTCGAGCCGAGCTGGAGACTGCCCATGGTGGCCTACTTCCTGGCGCTCTGGCCTCGTACCCTCGAGGACGGGGATATGATCAGCATGTTCAGCAGCAGGCGCATGACGGATTCGTATCCGTTCCGCTTACCATGCGTTCGCGTCGCCGGTCTGAATGACAACGACAGACAAAGTTGCTCCGAGTCTAGCACCAAGGTCTGGTCCTGTCCTGAGTTGCCAGAGGTGGCGCAGTTTGAGGTCATCATACGAGCAATCTATGAGGACTTCCTAGCAACGAAAACCATGGGTACGTTCTGGCAACGCAACAGTAACGCATACTGGCGAGATTCTTCTAAACTGACATCTTATAGGGATGGTCGAGGACGCAGAGGCGACCCTGCGGCTTGCGCTGCTCCATGCCTGTATAGCTTCGCGGTCTGGTGAGAGCGGCACATTGTTACCAAGCTCGGGCGGTCAAGATTCCCTCACAGATACGCGGTACAGAAGGATTCACAGTCGTCTGAAGGAATTGCGGCAGGTAATGCGTGATTTAGACGACGTATGTCCAGGCGCGAGCAGTGTCAACAACTCCGATTTGTGACGGTGAGATGGCAAAGTTCCCATGTACAAATCATCGGGGAACGATGGGGAGGGTGATACAGTATTATGGATGGCGCAGTGAATGGTGTGAATCCTTGGCTCGTTTTGTTGGGTTTGCACATCAAGTGAACTTGGGCTGGGTACATATACAAGTGGGCAAGTTCTCCTCTCGGACCAGACATTTGGAAGCAGGTTTGGCAAGGAGAGAAATATAAGACATGTTTCGGTCCCTATATTTGATGGGGAAGAAGAGAAAGGCAGCATGTTGGCTTATGCGAAAGACGGGTGCTCAGGCTGGAGGAACGGACAGCATCAAGAAAGTATCATACTCGAGTAATATATACATATCACGCGGTACTTATGGAAGGCTTACATGCTTACGTAATCATCAATTAAAATAAAACCCGAACCCTTGTGGCGTTGCACCCGTTGCCTTGGTGAAGTTTCCTGCAAACCAGACGCGTCGCGCGCGTGCCCAGAGCCTCAGTCAGATTCCAGCGTCGACAGCACAGCGGCACCCTCAGCCATGCATCTGGACCATGTCAATCGTGGAATCCCCTACATGAGTTGGTAATGCTGCAACAAGGATGGCGCCCGATCCAGCTGCAGGCGGCGGCCCTCCCCCGTCCACCCTGGCTGCCGCGCTCGTGGGCAACATCTCGACCACGGTCAGATCCTCTAGGCCCGACGAGAACAACGAGCTCAAGCGCCTCCTGGAGACGATAGAGGCCGCCAGGAACAATCCAGAATCGCTCAAGACTGCGGCTGAGCGCGTCGGGCACAACCATGTGCTGATTTATCTCTACGCATCTGTTGTGCTCGACGGTCTCAAGTGGGACGATCCCTTCACCAGTCGTGATCAGCTGAGGCTCAAAGCTGAGCATGCGGTGCAGTTCCTGAAGATGACGATACAGGAGACGCCCCAGGTGCTCAAGCACACCGCGGACGTCGGCGCATTCCTCCACCGCGGCCGGGAGCCCTTGTGGATTTGGCTTTTTCCGAAGCTCCTCAAGATGCTTGGGCATCCGCACTGTCTGCCCTTGATTCCCACACTAGAGTCCTTCTTTCATTTTGTCCTTGTAGACGCAAGCAGCTCTGCAGGCCTCTGGAACATCTTCGAGCCCATGTATACCTATCTCCAGGCTAGCTTTCGATGTAAGACATGCTGTCTTGTCCCTTCTTCGCGCCGGACGGGGGATCATGACTGACGCCTTGCCATAGCCATCATAGCGCACCTGGAGTCGTCCTTCCTACAGAACCAGGGACTAAATCTGGCGCTGCCTCAACAAAGTCTCCTGGACCTTCTCCTACCTGATCTGTCCGGCTCCGGTGGACGTCGAGACTGGTTTTATTCTCCTGTCGACAACAGCCACGCTCTGCGGCATGCTTCTTGTCTCCTCAATATTCTCCACGCTGCTACGGTGCCGGAGGACCGGCCCAGGAAGCAAGTTCTGTCCTTCAATAAGCATCTCTCGTGGTTGATCGACTCGTTTGAGGTCTTGAACGAACAGCAAAAGATATGGCGAGACTATTCCGACTACAATCCTGCGTCCCTCCTGGAGCAGGCCCTCGGGACCACCTGCTTCGTCCCCGACTTTGAGCCCGTGGTCTCGCAGAAGCTTGACTCCATCATCGTACTGCTTGCGGCGGATGTGGCCGAGTTCCTAGGCGAGCTCTCCATCGAGGCGCAGAGTGCCGATGCCGCCACAGCCACCATCACCCAACCTAGCAAGACTTTGGCCTTTGCTCTTATACATCTCACTGATGCTTCGAGCAACAAGAGACCAGTAGCGAAACTCGTTACCGCAAAGCTGCTGAAGCTGCTGGACAGACTCCGGATCGAAGATCACCTCAAGGACAAGGACTTAGAGGTATGTCTCTTTATGACCTGTCCCTTGTTCCTTGACACTCGGACGGAAACCACGATCTCTGAGTGACTGACTGACTGCTGCTGTACTCTAGCGCTCCGCTCATCTTCTTCGGAGCGTCGTCATCGTACCTGCTGCCCAACCCTCCGGCATTGACCTTTCGCCAGAGGCATTCGACGACAAGAGGCTGCGTGCAAGGGTTTCCCTGATCATGACGAGATCTGCCCCAGCCCAGGATGGCGAGCGAGCTGTCAAGCGGTCAAAGACCTCACACGAGACCTCTACCGTGCTGCTGCTGCATATATTGAAGCGACTTTGCAAAGTGATCGGAATACCAGCCTCCACAGGCCTGGCAGATATCGAAGGCCCGCTGCTGTGAGTTAAGGTCTGCCCCGACCGCTGCAAGAAAAAGCACCTAACACTCTTCTATAAAACTAGAATTCGCTTCTCCGAGGTGGATGATTCCGTGCGCTGCTCAGTCCTTGACCTGCTATGCCGTCTGCTCTGTGCTTCTGACAACACTCTCGTCCTAGCACCAGCCGGCAGAGGTGAGATGCAGTGTCTCGTCTGTTCGAAGAGAGACAATGAGACCACTCCGCCCAGGGATCAAGACATGGCGACCCATTCGGCCGTGTTTTCGCTCCTCGTGAAGCTCATTGGCCTGTCCAGCTTTCAGGCCTCGCGACGGCCGAGAGTTGTTGCCATGGTAGCACTTCGACGTGTCATTCTGCACTGCAGCGATCCGGGCATGCTGGATCTTGAGAAATCTGCACTTGGCCAGTGGTGTCTGCAGGCCCTGAACAGCTCTCTGCGAGAGTTTCGGATTGCTGCTGGGAGGGCCATCGCCCTGTTCCTGAGGCCCCGGGTGGGACAGGTGGCCGGACCTGCTGTTCTGAGTCGCAACACGGCTAATGCTCTGAGCATCATGAGATCTATCTCGGACAAGAACAAGCCTAATATCAGCGAAACCTGCCTCATGGCCTGGGGTCAAATAGGTATGGTGGTCTCGGATGAGGGTCTCAACCTGGTCCTCGTCAAGATGCTCGAGTTTTTGGGTCACCAGAACCCCATCATTTCCGCCGTCGCGCTCAACGAGATGACCAATCTTGCCAGCTGCCGCAAAACGACGCCTCGACGCCTGCTCGAACCATTCTGGCGAAATCTTGCCTATGCCACCGTCAAAGACATGCTGACACGGCCCCAGACGACGCAGATGGTGGCAGACCTGCTGAAAACCAGCATCACGGAGCTTCTGCTGCTCATACAGTCCCATGCCTTACCATGGTTGGTGCTGTACAGGAAGAAGGACATCATCCAGAAGTTTCTCGACGCAAGACGAGAACTGTCGCGACCAGACCCGCAGAAGATTGAGCCGCTATGGAAGATGCTCTACTTTGACGAAGCTAACCTGAGCACTATTCTCTCACGACTTCT
The DNA here is from genome assembly GCA_014850475.1 of Cryphonectria naterciae. NCBI lineage: Eukaryota > Fungi > Ascomycota > Sordariomycetes > Diaporthales > Cryphonectriaceae > Cryphonectria > Cryphonectria naterciae. The sequence goes on along the minus strand of JACWST010000371.1, from coordinate 16,025 downwards.
GGTGCAAGACGTCCCAGACATTGAGGCGTATGCCAGGTCTGTACTGTTCGATGTCTGCCCAGAACTTGAAGTGCCCACCTTGCGGGAGCTTCTGTCTACAAACCCGGTCCCTACAGCCCTCGAGCTCCTGAAGATGAGCGGCGACGGGGATCAGGCTATGAAGGCGTCTGCACGCTCTGCATTGGCTCTCGTGGCCGGGCTGCTGATGCCCGGCCCGAAGGGCGACCGGAAGAGGAATCACCACGTCATGGGTCGCTTCCTCTGCGCGCACGCTTTGGGCTTGTCAACCAGGATGATACAAGTCATCACCGATGACTTATCCATCATGCCACCGATTCAGGAGAGAAGGCGGTGCATCCGCGCCATGGAAGAAATGATTGTGCTTGGAAAAGAGTACATTCGCACCGCTCGACCACAGGTATATTTTCCCTTTTTTTTCCCTTTCTTTCTTCTTTTCCTCAGACATCAGGGTGTTATGTATTAATGCGCTAACGATTGCCATGTAGATCTCCGTGTGTCTGCTAAGTGCACTCTCTCTCCCTGATTTGAGAAGCGACGCCTTCATGTGCTGGTACTCGATGCTCAACAATATGGAGGAGGAGGATGTTGAGGCCCTGATCGAGACGACTTTCTTCATCATAGGGCAGTACTGGCCTTCCATGGACCAAGCCACACGGGAGAAAACCAAGTCGCTGCTACACTTCTTGCTGAGTGAGCATAAGGATGTGTGTGAGAGGACTGCTCCGAAACTGCCGTCCCTAGGCCACATTGGCGAGCTCGCTGAGATCTGGAAGAAATTTGACGCCGGTCGAATTGATGTTCGAAACACCTACTGTATCTTCATTGAACGGGTTTCGCATGAAAACGCTGGAGTGGTGGCGCAGGCCTTAGCTGAGCTCTCAGCCTACCTCCGCCAACACCAAGGCTATTTGCAGACATCAGCCATCAGTGAGCAGCCCGACTCTGTAGTTACAAAGCTGAGCCGAGCTCTGCTCGACTGCGCATCCAAATACAATGGCAGAGACGCAAACATCCCGCGGCTCTGCGCAGAATGTATTGGGTTCATGGGATGTCTGGACTCGACCAGGATGGAGACGGCCCGAGAGCAGCGAGAGTTCATCATGTCGTCCAATTTTGAGGACGCAGAAGAGACGACGAATTTTGTCGGCTTCGTCTTGGAGGAGGTCCTCATCAAGTCCTTCCTCTCTACTACCGACGTGACTCTGCAAGGGTACCTCTCCTATGTCATGCAGGAGCTTCTGGACAGGTGCGATTACAAGGCAGCTGTCGCCATGCAGGGCACCGAAAAGCAGAGCGAGCGAATATACCAGAAGTGGCAGAAGATGCCCGAGGTTGTGCGCGAGGTGCTGACGCCCTTCCTGACATCAAAATACACCATGAAGCCGATCCCAGCTCCCGTCGTCGAATATCCCATCTTTCGCGCAGGACGGTCGTACTCCATCTGGCTCAAGCAGTTCACCCTCGATCTGCTACACAAAGGGCAGAACATATTCGCCCAGCTCACGTTCGAGCCCCTCTGTCGGGCCATCAGGGTCAAAGACTTGTCTATTGCCGTCTTTTTGCTACCCTATCTAGTCATTCATATGACGTTGGGCCAGGTGAGCACAGCCGAGGAGAAGGACGCGATCTGGAATGAATTACTCTTGATCCTTCAACAGAATGTGTCGGTGAACACATCCTACTTGGAGAGGGAAGACAAAAACCTTTTCTACGAAGTAAGAGCCCCCCCCCCCTTTTTTTTCCCCCAAAATACAAACCAAAATATTGTGATTGCTGATCAAAGTCTTCAGGCTGTTTTCCGCATTATAGATTACGCCATGCGGTGGCTGCAGGTGCAGAAGGCCTCGCCGCTGACTAAAGTTGGCGAGAACAACGTTGTTTTGATCGAAAAGAGGCTCGATGCAATACCAGCCGAGCTCCTGTCCCAGCGTGCCATCGACTGCAAGCAATATGCCCGAGCCCTGTTCCATCTAGAGCCCTATGTCCTTCGCCAGGAGGAAGAGGCTGGCCAAGATTCCGCCAGTGTTCAGCGGGCCCTGGATTCGCTGCAACATGTATACACACAGATCGACGAGCCCGACGGACTTGAAGGCATCTCGGCGAACCTAAAGGTCATCGATCTGAATCAGCAGATCCTCAGCCACAGAAAAGCTGGGAGGTGGTCTCGGGCGCAGACCTGGTGCGAGGTTCAGCTTGCTGAGGATCCCAATAGTGTCGATGTGCAGCTTGACCTCCTGACCTGTCTCAAGCAGTCCGGACAATATGGTAAAGACTTGTCCCCCTCCCCTGCCTTACTAAAGGAGTTCCCGAGTGAAGAAGTAATTAACACATGCCTCTTTTTAGATGTGCTGCTGAATTATGTGAGCGGTATGGCCACCGACGTGTCCACGATCAATAAGATTGCGCCCTTCGCCGTCGAAGCAGCATGGGCTACGAGCAGGTGGGAGACTCTGCAGAAGTATCTGGATTCGTACAATGCCAGCAATCCTCTTGAGGAGTTCAACCTTGGTGTTGGCTCGGCTCTCCTTGCTCTCAAGGACGGGCAGACAAACATCTTTGCAGACCACCTCCAGAAGTTAAAGGACCACGCCGCCTCATCCATGTCCTTGTCTGCGACTGCATCTCTTCAGGCAGCTCATGAGGCTATGCTGAAGTGTCACGTCCTTGCCGACCTCGACATCATCGCTGGAGATCATAAGAAGGAGGCGAGCGACCAGCAGAAGACGATGACCTTGCTCAGTCGCCGATTGGAGGTGCTCGGGGCGTATGTGAATGACAAGCAGTATGTACTCGGCATACGTCGAGCGGCAATGGAATTGATGAGGTATGTGTGTCACAGGGGAGAGAGGAAGAGGTGAAGGAGCTGGGGGGGGAGGGAGAACTTGTCTTGAGATTCTATCGCTAACTTTGGGATCAAGGCCGAAATTCACCGATGGTGACATATCATCTCTGTGGCTCTCGAGTGCCCGCCTGGCTCGAAAGGCCGACTCTCTTCATCAGTCCTTCAACGCCGTCCTACATGCATCACAACTCGGTGATGGATCAGCTACCATCGAGAATGCCCGGTTACTGTGGAAAGAAGGCCATCACCGCAAGGCCATCCAGATTCTCGAGAACGCCATCCAGACAGATTCGTTTATCGGGTACAACCTTGGGCCGGCCGTGGCGCCTAGTTCGAGCAAGGCTCCTGAGGCGCAGAGGAATCTGCTGACAGCCCGCGCACACCTGCTGCTGGCGAAATGGCAAGACTCGACAGGACAGACACACGCCAGCGCTCTGCGTTCCCGATACCAACAGGCGGCCAGGATGCATGCGACCTGGGAGAAGGGCCACTACTACCTCGGTCGTCATTACAAGAAGGTTCTGGAGTCCGAAAAGGCCCTGTCGCCAGACGAGCAGAGCGACGAGTACCTGACAGGCGAGACGGCCAAGCTCGTGATCGAGAATTACCTGCGGTCGCTCAACTTTGGCACAAAGTATCTGTACCAGACGCTGCCTCGGATCCTGACCCTGTGGATGGACCTTGGTGCGCAAGTCAACAAGGCCCCCGAAGGCAAGGTCTCGTTATCCAAGGAACTGCACCAACGGAGGAAGACCTTGTTGCACGAGCTCAACAAATACTTCAATAAGCACATGCAGCGCATGCCAGCGTACATTTTCTACACGGCCATGCCGCAGATCGTGGCCCGCATCACACACCCCAACCCAGACATCGTCAAGTCGCTGCAGCAGATCATCGTCAAGATCGTCGAAGCCCACCCTCGACAGGCCTTGTGGGGCCTCTTCGCGATCATGACCACCAGGCAGTCTGGCGACCGGGCGAAGCGAGGCAACCAGCTGCTCCATCAGCTCCGCGACAGTGACCTCAGAGGCGCAGACGGCACGTCGTTCAGCCTGCCCCAGCTCTGCAGGATGGGGGAGAAGCTTGCCGAGCAGCTGCTCCTGGCCTGCAACAACGGCGACTTCCAGAGCAACAGGACGACACATGCCAGCATCACTCGAGACCTCAACTTCAACCACAAGTGCACGCCTTGCCCGCTCGTGGTTCCCATCGAGACGTGTCTCACGGCGACGCTGCCCACGCTGACCGACAACATCAAGAAGCACAAGGCCTTTTCCAGGGACGTCATCGCCATCGACAGTTTCCTGGACGACGTTCTCGTTCTCGGGTCGCTCGCGAAGCCGCGGCGACTGACGGCGCGCGGGTCGGACGGAAAGCTGTACAGCCTGCTTATCAAGCCCAAGGACGACCTCCGTACCGACCAGCGGCTCATGGAGTTCAACGGCATGATCAACCGATCCCTCAAGCGCGACGCAGAGTCGAGCCGCCGACAGCTGTACATCCGCACCTACGCCGTGACGCCGCTCAACGAGGAGTGCGGCATCATCGAGTGGGTGGACGGGCTCAAGACGCTCCGTGACATCCTGCTCGGAATCTACAAGACACGTGGGGTTGCCCCCAACTACGGGCAGATCGCGCTGCTGATGAGGGAAGCCACGCTGTCGGACAAGAACATCTCGGTGTTCACAGAGCAGATCCTGGGCATGTTCCCGCCGGTGCTGCCGAGCTGGTTCATGTCGCAGTTCCCCAACCCGTCGGCGTGGTTCGCGGCTCGCCTGACGTACACGCGCTCGTGTGCGGTCATGTCGATGGTCGGCACGATCCTCGGCCTGGGCGACCGACATGGCGAGAACGTGCTGCTGGAGGAAGGCAACGGCGGCGTGTTCCACGTCGACTTCAACTGCCTGTTCGACAAGGGCCTGACCTTTGCCCAGCCCGAGCAGGTCCCCTTCCGGCTCACCCACAACATGGTGGCGGCGATGGGCATCTATGGCTACGAGGGCCCCTTTCGGCAGTGCAGCGAGCTGACGCTCAGCATCCTCCGGCAGCAGGAGGAGACGCTGATGACGATCCTCGAGGCGTTCATCTACGACCCCACGCTGGACCTCCAGCGGGACAAGAAGCGGAAGAATGACCTGGTCAAGCTGAACCCGACAAGCGTGGTCGAGAGCATCAGGAGGAAGGTGAGGGGACTACTGCCTGACGAGAGTATCCCACTGGGTGTGGAGGGCCAGGTGGAAGAGCTGATCAGGCAGGCCACAAATCCCAAGAACCTGGCCTCTATGTATATTGGGTGGTGTCCCTTCTTGTAGCATCCTGAATCCATCCACCATCCAAGTATATTTTCCCCCTCTCTTGAGGGCCTTCTCTGGAGAGAGGATGTAGGGCTTGAAGCAGATTGCTTTGTTTTGTCGATGCATTTATTCGGCTCGATGTGCATGTACAGCATGTGGTTTCTGGTTTTCAGTTTCAATGTTAGCTAGAATACAAGAGAAACGCCGACACCATCAACAAACCTTGAAGGAAAAGAAAAAAGGTCAATGTAAAGAACTGTGTCGCCGACCATCCATCCTCTTCCCTATCTCTCTTTCTCTCTCTACCCTTCTCTCTTTCTTTCTGTTATATAAACGACAGGGTCCTGGGTAGGCCTGAAAGGGGAGGGGAGGGGTTACGTAAGCCACAAACCCTGACTGGTCCCCCCTCCACCAGACTCGACTCCCTTCAGTGCACTTCAACCTACAAACACTTCCACAACCACAACAACTCTGATCTTGTTTCACATTCCAGCAGAGAGACCACACAGAGTTCTAATCAGTGTCCTTCTTGTCGATTTTTCTTTCCACCTCAGACCAAGACAACCTCAACAGGTGTGTTCACCCCTCCCTCCCCCTCAATCCAGACTCGGAGCTGCCGCCCACCCTCCTCCACCCATCCACAGCATCTGGTATTCCTCAGGAGCAACCCCTCCAGAAAGGATTGCCTACTTGGGAAAGTGCGCTAACAGTGATTCGCTCCTGCAGCACACATAACAAAACCAGCCCACAAATTCTGCCTGTTGTCCCCTTCCCATTCTTCCCACCACCAGGCACACCTCGAGCTCTTCTCTTCTCTTCTCTTCTCTTCTCGTCTTCCACTTCAGCACCCTCACTGGTTCTTTTCTTTTTCACCTGCACACCAATTGAGTCCTTTCTGTGATAGGCATCAGCAAACAAGTTCTCATTCCCAAGATTCCATTACTGCACCTGTTCTACTTTCCCACTCGACGACACCTATCCGGCTCGCCACCTGGGCACCTGTTCTACTCTCCCACTCGACAAGACCTATTCAGTTCTCCATCTGGGCACCTGTTCTACTTTCTCACTCGACAAGACCTATTGGGCTCTCTATCTGGGAACCTGTTCTACTCTTCAACTCGACACCTGTTCGATTTTCCATCTCGACACCTGTTCTAGTCTCCATCTGGGCACCTGCTCTACTTGTCATCTCAGAACCTGCTCTCCCTTCCATCTCGGCCCATCTCAGCACCTGCTTGTACCTCTGTGTGGTACCCATACCTTTCCATCCACTCCAGCAGTACTGCATACTCTTTCTTCCTCCAACAAATCACCTTGACCAAGTCTCTCAAGATGCCTCAGTACCGTATCGGTAAGTGAATTCTGTCTGCAGCATTTGTCTCTTCCATCATGCTGCTCTCTTTCAACATCACCCATCCTTATGTCTACTGTATACTAACACTTTGTCATTCAGAAGTCTCCCCCAACAACCGCGCTCTCTGCAAGGACAAGGAGTGCAAGGATAAGAAGGTCAAGCTGCAGAAGGGAGAGCTGCGCTTCGCCACCTGGGTGGAGATCAAGGACCATGGCTCCTGGTCCTACAAGCACTGGTATGATCCCATAGCACACACCCCCCCTTGATTCTGTGCTTCAAGACATGCAAGTATACTCACACTGAATAAATCATATAGGGGCTGTGTCTCTGGCAGCCAGCTCCAGAACTTGCGCGAGTCAATCGAGAACGATGATGGCACCTACGACTTCGACATGATCGATGGATATGATGAGATGACGTGAGTTATGTCTTTTATCTTGTTCCACTTCTATCCATATTCTATAATACTAATACTTCCTTATCCCAGCGAACACCCTGAGCTCCAGGCCAAGGTCCGCACCGCTATGATCGAGGGCAAGATCGCCGACGAGGACTTCAACGGGGACCCCGAGTATAATCGCCTGGGCCAACGAGGCATCCGCGGGCGCGCTAAGAAGGCCGCTCCAGTCAAGGAGGAGGAGAAGGACGAGGATGAGGACCGGCCACCCTCTGCCGGCCCTTCCAGATCCAAGCGGGCTTCCAAGCGGGCTTCCAAGCGGGCTCCCAAGCGGGCTCGAGAGCCCGACTCAGCCTCAGCCTCAGCCTCGCCGCGACCTAAGCGCAAGCGGACCTAGTTTTTTCTTCTTCTTTTTTTCTCTCTTAGCTAAGCATCTTTAATAATCAAGCCTCTGAGATGGCCAATGGAGTAGAATTTGTCCTTAACAAAATTTCTGCCCTCTGTGAAGACTTGAAAAGCCCCCAAGCCAACTCTTAACCTTTACCAGTCACGTTCCAAAACATTTTGGCAGCACTTGGGAGGCCCCGGAGCCGAGCTCAAGCTTTACTCATGCTTTTCTTAAAGCTTTTGCCCTGGATTCTGAAAGCCCAAAAGCTGGTTCTTAAACTTTAATCACAATGATCTTAAAGTTTTTCACCTGGAATCTGGAAACCCCAAAGCTGGTTCTTAAAGATTTTATTGTAATTTCTTAAAGTTTTTGTTTGGAACCTGGAAGGCTTAAGGCTGGTTCTTCAGCTTTAATTATGCTTGTTTCGAAAGTTTTTGATGTCGAACTTGCTATGGATTTGCACTTGGACAAATTGTGCGAGGGCTGGTGAGCCACTGGCTGTTGTTATTGGCAGGCATCCTCTGCTTAGATACTTGGACAGCTTTGAAGCTATGCAGCTAGAATGAACTGGAATTGTGATTCTCGCAAGAATTGCGACACAATATAAGCCAAATATGACTGTTTAGCCTTGTTTACCAGGCAATTGTCGAAATGACATCAGGAAAGAAGGCCTTGGCTTGCACTCGACACATCTCCAGTGTTCTCCCAGTTCTACTGCTTGGCTGCTGCAGTATAAATTAATTCTAGCAACTGTTCTGCCTCGACGCGTTCTCTGCTTTCTTTCCACCACCACCACCGACGACAGCAACAACAACAGCAGCAGCTGCAGCAGCAGCAGCCAGCAGCAGCCAGCAGCAGCAGCATCATCATCATCATTGTTGTTATCACCATTGCCTTCTCTCTTCTCCTCTTTATCAAGGTCATCATCAACCTCTTCTCCTTCTTCTCCTTCCTCTCCTCTCTTTCTCTCCTCCTTCAGACAGCAGCACCATGCTTCGCTTCCCTGCCATGGAGCACAGGACCATCTGGGTCCACACATCGGTGTGCTTCGATGCGAGGAACAAGAAGTTCGTCGACAATGTCTCCTTCGTCGTCAACCACGAGAAGGGCTGCATCGAGAAGGTATGGGTCAGAGACCCAGATGAAGAGGTCGTCGCCAATGAGGGGATCGACTTGCGGGGCAAGATTGTGGTGCCTGGCTTTGTTGACGCCCACAGCCACATCTTCTCCCACCCAGACCAGTACGCGTCAGACCCCGTTTCTTTTCCCCCTCCTCAAAACAGTCCCAGGCTCTGACCATCCTGAAACAATCAACAGGGACAACTCGCCCATGGTGCAGACGTGCACCGAGTCCGTCGTCGAGCGCACCATCCGCGCCCACAACCACCTGCGCGAGGCGCTGCTGTCGGGCTACACGACCTACCGCGACCTCGGCAGCGAGGCGATGGGCAGCGCCGACGCCAGCCTCCGCGACTGTGTGAACCGCGGCCTCACCCACGGCCCTCGCCTCTTCGTCGCCACCAGGCCCCTCGCGTCCACGTCGTCGTGCGAGATGGCCAACGAGAACCAGCAAGGGGGCCTCGTGTTCCCCACGTCCGTCGACGCCGATGACGGACCCTGGGGCGTGCGCCGTGCCGTGCGCAGGCGCGTTGGCGAGGGTGCCAACATCATCATGTTCTACGCCGACGCCAGCCGGCGGGCGCTGCGGCTCGTGCCCGAGAGCGCGGCCACACACGAGGTCGACGTGAGGCACGACGCGCAGGCCGTGCCAGTCTTCAGCCAGGAGGAGATGGACGCCATCGTTGCGGAGGCAAAGCTGGCCGGCCTGCCCGTCGCGGCCCATGCGCGGTCCAAGGAGGGGGCCATGATGGCCGTGCGTGCCGGGGTGACGACCCTCGAGCACGGGGACGAGGGCGGCGCGGAGCTGTGGGCGGAGATGGCCGCGCGCGGGGTCATCTATGTCCCCGCGCTCGCCTCCCTCCAGGCCCAGCTCGACGGCATCGCCAGGAAGAAGGAGGCGGCCTGGCGCGTGAGGCAGGCGGCCGACCTCGGGGTGAGGATTGCCGCGGGCTTGGGGCGGGCCGTGTTCCCCCACGGCGAGGGGGTCCGGGAGCTTGAGGCCCTGGTCTCCGCCGGGCTCCCCGTCGAGGACGTGCTCGAGGCCTGCTCCCTGGGCGGCTTCGAGGCGTGTGGGGGGGGGGGCCCAGTCCGGGTGGCACTTTGGTGCCATCGAGGCTGGTGCCCGGGCCGACATTGTCGCGCTCGACACGGACCCGAGGGAGGACAAGGCTGCCTTCCGCAAGGTCAATTTCGTCATGAAGGCAGGACAAGTCTTCAAGCTGGGCGGCGCTCCGGTGAACTGGCCTGGCGGTCACAGGTGGCCGCCTACCAGGGAGGAGCAGTGGGTGGCGGGGGAGAAGAGGAAGAGGACCGGCCGAGGGGGAGAGGGCCAGGGCGAGGGTGGGGAGGAGGAATAGGGGAGGGAGAGAGAGAGGAGAGGGGCAGTAGCCCAGTGTGTTTTTCTTTTCTTTTCTTTTCCTTGTCCTGCTCTTCTTGTTTTGCGTGGGCAGCCCGGGGGGGGGGGGCCTTTTTTCTTTTTCTTTATTCCCTTTCCCAGTGACAAATACCATTTTTATCTGTCGCAAAGACAAAGTGATCACCCATGCGGTCACATCGGCTGTGCCCATATTTTTCCACCACAAGATTGATGCCGCCAGAAGAGAGGAATCCTCTCCATATGGCCATGTCAGGCTCGGAAACGGCTCGTGAGCAGGACAGACTGGCCAAGTCTATGTCACATCCTCGTCGACCAGTCATCATAGAGTAAGTGTGTATCCTGCTCGGACTACACATCATGCCCGACTACATTGACAGTACTTACTGGTGCTGACCTTCATCGTGAGGACTGACATGCGCAACAATAATTCCTCAGAAATCGGCCCATGTTATTGATGACCTGGTCAAGAATGAGAAAGGTTTTAGCTTGCGCGGGGGCGTCCAAACAAGTTGATGGGGGGTACAACAAGCTCATGGGGGGTTCAGAAGTTCATAGGGGGTACAGAAAAGCAGGCTGGAAGGCAATAAGATACAAAATTCTTCAGATTTAGCATAGGTTCAGCATATGCTTAGCATATGTTTAGCATATATTGAGAATATATTTATCATATATCATGATAAATCTGTTTTAAAAAGGTTTTGTCTATATTTTTATCTAAAATTTTACATTAAAATTATAAATTAAATATATATTTGATACATAGTTAGCATATATGCTTAGAATTTCTTGGAAAAATGCAGGTGTTTTTTGTATTAGGTGCTGTACCCCTTATGAACTTCTGAACCCCCCATCAAGTTTTTTGTACCCCCCATGAGCTATAAGCCCAGAATGAGGGCTTTCAAGGACCAACTTCAGTACCAGACATCACAATCCCAAACACTGACATCAGATTACACGCGAGGTGAATACCGAGGGAGATTGAATTTCCATTGATCCCTTTTCCCAACGACACATAACAAAAAGATTCTTATTAGTTGCCCTTGACACGTCCATCAGGCTTGCCATCCTTTGTCAGACCATCATTCTCAGTGGGTTTGTAGGCCTCGCCACCGCTGCCGCCACCGCCAGACGCACTTCCCAGTCCGCTGGCCTTGCCGCCTTGTTTGCCCGCCTCATGGGGATCAACTTTTCCTTGCGCAAACTCGCCAGTGCCGACGCGCTTGTCAGGCTGACCGTCCTGTCGGAGGCCGTCATGCTCTATTATTCCCAGCAGTCAGCTCTGTTCTGATGGCTTTGAGGGAACCATTGAATTGCGGAAAGGGAAAATGGGTGGTAATATTATTACCTGTTGGCTTATAGTCAGACATGTTGTGAGTAGAAATTGGCTTTGTTGGTTTTAACAAAGTGTCTTTTTGTCTTTTTCCCAAGGTCCTGTTTTTCGAGACTGATACAGATGAAGATGTTGGTGGATGCTGGAGATGATTTTGTTGCTGAGTCTGGACAAATGCTCCCCTTATTTATATCCAAAGCAGACTTCACAGACTGGCAGTCAATCATCAGCTCTCAAGGTCTCTTTAGCTGGAGGAGTGCTTCTCAGCAGTCATTGACTTTTAAGGTTTGATCTCTGCGATGAATGACGCTTGCAATAATCATCATTTTCTGTCTCTTGTGTGTCGCCTGTCGATAAGTCTGATGATGACTCGGGGTTGCTAATATAGTATTGTTCATTAGTGCTGGAGGAGAGCTGAAGAGAGCAAACGTCATTTGGAGCATCACCATGATCATGTCGACATCACCATCTGGCCTCTAAATCCTTGGGGAGAATGCTGTGCTGGAGTGTTTCCTTGATAAGCTTATGGTTCCTCATAGACTTCTTGAGCATAGCTGTGGTTGACTGTAGAGTACAGAGGGAAAGAGGAGAAATTCTCTCAAGTCAGAGCACAAGGGGTGCAGTGTGCATCGGTGAATACTTGAGAGCCGACATAGGACACAACTGGTAAAGACATGGAATCATGGCATCATGTCGATTCATAGGCCTATGGAGACAACAACGACAGCCACTGGATAGATAGTAAGAATACCCAGTATGATAATTTATTTACTTCTCGGCGAATCATCAGCACCTCCAATGTCGATCAGTTCTCACCTCATGCGAGACAAGACGGTGAAGGACGGATGTACAAGAAATTCCGAGGCCTGATGAAGAGTGGACCCGAGGGGTGGTGGACCGGCCTCCAGGGCTCCTCAACCTTCATTGGCGCGGATAAGCAGTAGTAAGTAGTAGTTCTGTACACTGCATACATGATAGTACATACTTGATACTTACAAACACTTCGATACTTTGTGCATGACATAGTTGATGTGGAGTGTTTCCCCTCGTTTACCCCAACATTTGTCTCCACGATGTTGAAGGCTTGATGGGGCCAGGATTCCCCAGATCCTCTGACGATCGTTATGAGATTTCGAACCCTCTTCACATCATATGCAGGCCGGGGCGCGGGGCAGCGTTTTTCCCACACTTACGTCGCCATCTCGGGACAAAGATGCTATTTTGAGGTAATGGGCCTTTGGTTCCCACCATGTTACCCACGACTTTTGACCTCGTGACCACTGACTTCCTATCCGTCTCTCCCTTGCTTTCCTCGCTCTCTCTCCACACAACATGCAGTGGGAGATCAACAAGCCCCTGTCTTCTCCAACCCGTTGGCCGCTACTAGTAGCTCGGCGACGTGGAGTTGTGGAACCCGGGGGGTGATGTGCTGAGGGTCTGGCACGTCTCTCGGTGTCTCATTGATGCGCGTGTTTCTGCGGCCATTGGAGGGGGCAGACGTGTGCCTCGACGTACGGTCAGGACGCAGGTGAGGAGGAAGAGGGGGGGGGGGAGGGGGAGCCGCAGGAGGATGGATGGCTCGAAGGGCGATTATGGTTTTCACGGGAACATTTCGTTTTCTTACAAGAAGGGGGACCATGAAGAGACGATGATCCCCTTCCTGTTCCTGGGACCTGTCGCATTTTCCCCCAATTCCTCGCTCTCTACCAGCAGCGCCGATCCTCTCGCTGCATGTATATGCCCTCCTCTTGCTCCTTCCCCTTCTCCTCCTCCTCTGCTGCTGCCATGGCACGTCTGTCTCTTCTGTCTGCCCCGCTCCTTGTGGGAGGTGCTGCGGCCGTGACCCTCTCGGTGGCCTCGTCTGGCGGGAACGCGACCTCTGGGTACCAATATGGCCTCATGTTCGAGGATATCAACCACGGTGGTGATGGTGGCATGTAAGTTAGCAATTGACTGTCTCTGGTGGGCGGCGTGTGGCCGCGCGCGGGGGCAAGAAGCTGGCTGACCTCAAACTTATCAGTTACGCCGAGCTGATCCAGAACCGGGCCTTCCAAGGCTCTACCGAGTATCCGTCCACCCTCGACCCGTGGACGGCTGTTGGTTCTGCCTCGCTCGCCCTGGACAACAGCTCTAATCCTCTGTCATCGGCCCTGCCGACCTCCGTGGAGGTGACAGCCTCAGCCGACGGGGCTGCTGGCATTCGAAACCCAGGCTGGTGGGGAAGTAAGTACACTAGTGGTGGTGGTTTCCTTCCAGAGTCTCTGCTCTCTCGTCTCTTTCAGGCCGGGGTTTCATCTTGCTAACAACAACAACAACAACAACAAAAAAGTCGACGTCTCGGCCTCGAGCACCTACGCAGGAAGCTTTTACGTCCTCGGAGACTACTCGGGCAACTTTACGGCGAGCCTTGTGTCCGACATCACCAATGCCACGCTGGCCTCAACAACGTTTTCGGGCTCCTCCAGCGCAGACGCCTGGACGCAGTTCAGCTACGAGCTCACGCCGTCGGCCGACGCATCCAACAGCAACAACAGCTTCGTCCTGACGTTTGACGCGTCGGCTGGCGACGTGCTGAACTTCAACCTCATCAGCCTGTTCCCGCCCACGTACAAGGACACGCCCAACGGCAACAGACCAGACCTCATGGAGGCCCTGGCCGCGCTCAACGCCAAACACTTCCGCATCCCCGGCGGAAACAACCTCGAGGGCGAGGACCCGCCGTACTACTGGAAGTGGAACGAGACCATCGGCAACCTGACGGACCGGCCTGGGCGCCCTGGCACCTGGGACTACGAGAACACGGACGGCCTCGGCCTCGTCGAGTACATGCTCTGGTGCCAGGACCTGGGCCTCGAGCCTGTCCTTGCCGTCTGGTCGGGCGAGTACCTGGACGGCACCATCATCTCCGAGGCCGACCTCGAGCCGTATGTCCAGAGCGCCCTCGACGAGCTCGAGTTCCTCATGGGCGACGCCTCCACCACCTACGGCGCCCAGCGCATCGCCCTGGGCTACACGGATCCCTTCACCATCAAGTTTGTCGAGGTCGGCAACGAGGACAACCTGAACGGCGGCGAGGAGAGCTATATCGACTACCGCTTCAATATGTTCTATGGTATGTGTACACCACAACACAATATGTTAGAAAGAGAGAGAAAGAGAGAGAAGTTGGTCCGCTGATTTATTCCGTGTACAATCATTACTAGATGCCATCTCGGCCGCATATCCAGACATCCTGATCTTCTCCTCCCTCGCCGACCTCAGCTACACCTATAAGTCGTCTGGACAGGACTATCACCAGTACACCCTGCCCAACTACTTTGTCGGCCAGTTTGACTTCTTTGATAATCTGCCTGCCGGTAATCCCATCCAGGTGGGCGAGTTTGCCATTGTGCAGAACAACACAAACAACGTGAGCGACACGACCAACTGGGACAACGCCAAGAAGTGAGTTCTTATTTTATTGTATTTTTTTTTATCGTGGCACTGCCCTCTCTTTTCTCTGGCTGACACCTTGCTTCTTTTCCTTTCCTCTCACATTGTAGTCCCTGGCCATACTGGATCGGATCCGTCTCGGAAGCCGTCTTCGTCATCGGCATGGAGCGCAACGCAGACCGCGTCTGGGGCTTCTCCTACGCCCCTCTCCTGCAGAACCTCAACTCGTACGAGTGGTCGCCCGACCTCATCTCCTTCACCGCCGACCAGAGCCAGACCGTGACCAGCACCTCGTACGAGGTGCTCAAGCTGTGGGGCAACGCCGCCTTCACGTCCACCCTACCCGCAGACACCACCGACGACTTTGGCCCCGCCTACTGGGTGGCTGGTGTGGACAACGCCACGAGCACCTACTATGTCAAGGCGGCCGTGTACAACAGCACCGAGGATGTTGGGTTCAACGTCACCTTTGATGGCGTCGCGAGCGGGTCGACGGCCACGCTGACGGTGTTGACGGCCCCGGATGGCTACAGTTATAACAGTATCGGGTCTGTGGAGCTCGTCACCACCACGAGCAGCCTGACGGCGGACGACGGCGGTGCCTTTAGCTTCAGCCTGCCGAACCTGAGCGTTGCGCTGCTGGCCGCGGCGTCGTGAGGTGTTGTTTTGCTATAGACGTGCGAGTATGTGAAGGAGGGCGTGAACTATGTATACCTGGGAAGATGTGGTGTACACACACATCTATTTATATATATATAACACACCTTAGTTGGCATTTCTTTTTGCATATTTAAACACGATTTATGATCTTCATTCTTGACTGACCTCTTGACGGATTAATATGGTGAATTGAAAATGAACTCTCACAGTATATTCCTTCTTTTCCCCTTTTTTGTCTTTCTACTATTCTACCAAGTACGTTTTAATAAAGCAACTATCACATGTTCAACTTCCTCAGTAAGAAATCAGGACAAAACCTTCCGCCTCTTCTCCGCAGACTCACACCGTGGAGAAGAAAAGACCCACACAACCAAAAGGAAGGAATATGCTAGGCAACGGACAGCACTACTGCATAAGATACGCAAGCCGAGAAGAAGGAGGAGAGGAGGAGGAGAGGGGAAGGGCCGGGTTGCAGTTGGTAGGGTTACAGTGGCTTCCAAATGGCCGCAGATACCCCCCAGTCCAACAGGCCTCCCCTCACTTTCCCCTCTTCTCTCTCTTGTCCCTTTTTTTTTTCTCGTCACATTCTCGCGATCATCCGAACAATCCTTCTCCACAGGGCGAACTAATACTACGATGTGCCTGGATACAAGTATGGTACTGCGACCTTGACCAGGTTTTTTTCCGTCTTTTTTTTTTTTTTTTTTTTTTTTTTTTTTTTTTTTTTTTTTTTTTTTCTTGTTTTTTTTTTTTTTTTTTTT
>JACWST010000370.1:8876-25374 GCA_014850475.1 Cryphonectria naterciae | reverse complement strand
TTTCTTTATTTTTTTCGTCTTTTTTTTCATCGGCCATACTGACGTACCCAGCGCAGGACTGCCTCACCGATACCGACACTCCGTCCTCATCCACACTACCCATGATCCCTTTCCCTTCCCCTTCTCTTGCTCTCAGACCGCCCATCCGTGCTACGCGAGGCCTGCTTTCTGGGCATTCATCTCGACCAGTCGAGTCTGCGGCCTGCGAAGAAAGCTGCTTTTTGTAACGACCAACATGTGTTCTCACTGATAAAACTATCTCCAGTCGAATCTAGTGTCTGGCCTGCTCTGTTCAATATAATATATATTCACCACTCTCATCTTCAGCGCCGTGGCGGCTGCCTGAACCGCCGACGCAAAGCCCATAAAGTGTGGCTAGATGAGGTGCCGCCTGGTCTCCTCACACACAAGAATTTGCAAGAGATCATATATCATAGATGGAAAATCATATATCTCTACCTTGATTTCTTTTTTTTTAAAAAAAAAGAAGAAGAAAAGAGGGTGTGAGAGAGAGTGTGACATAGAGAGAGGGGCGGGCCCTTTATGTGATTGGGGGGGAGGCTTAGATTTTCTTGGGTTTATGTGAGCTTACGTAAGGCAGCCTGGCAGGACTCTGCCAACCTTGGGCACGGCTACAGCGCCACCCAGCGCCTTTAAGAAAAGGGAGAGAGAAAAACCTCGTTTTTCACTCGAGCGTCAAATCAGTTAAAATTAGTATCAAATGATAGCCTTGACTCTCAGAAATTCAAAGGTATAGATTTTGGATTTTTAAGTCTCGTGTTGGGGCGTAGAAATGCTGTTGAAAATCGAAATGTTTGGGCAAAAGAGGTCGGTGACGCAAGCGTGTTTTGCCAGATTCGAGCCCCGAGCTCGATTCGTCAATTTCGGGACCGCTTTATTCCACACCCACACACCCTGCGTGTACTGTTTTATGCGACCATCATTCAGCCCTTCAGAACGATTGCCAGCATCCCTTTTACCATCCATTCCGACCGCAGAATTCACAGCAAATCAAGTCTCTTCCTCTGCCATTTCGGATACCGGAGATTCATGGCCATAGCCAGGTCTAGCACCTTATTTATCACTGAGCAGTGCTTACCGCGGACACCATGTTCGCCAGAGATGCCTTCGACCACGCCTACGTCACATGCAGTGCAGCTGGCCAGAACTCTAAGTCGGGGACACACCACCCTTTGGATGGCTTTGATGCTTTCGGAATGGGGACTTGTGCTACTGTATAGCTTAGGAAGTGTGTATAGACACTGTGGCGACCATACTGGAAATGTGTTCGTGTCATCGGGCAGTTCTCTCAGCATAGACAGGCTTTTTTCTTTCTCCTAGGATTTTCCCCTGCCTATACGTAGCATATGACGGACAGAATGCTAGATGATTCCGCAAATGACACACCGGATGACTTCTCCAGCCCGTCGGTCATAAGATTCTACAGACGCCTCGTCGGGGGATGCTGCAGGCTGGCTGAGCCGGGAACCCATCCTGGAGATACTCAGGGCCAATGTTATTCCCATGTAATAATTTATCACCGCTTACGTACCTGCGATGAATTTGGAATCACCGAATGAGCAAAATGAACTAGTAATCTGTGTCATGGATATATATATAAGGGGTTGTCAGATTGTCCGCGGTGTTGCTTCTATATATGCTCGCTTCACGTACCGAAATTACATGCAAGTCTACCAGCACCTAGATTGAGTGCTCCCCTGCCACCCAGAACGCCCCCTCCCCACAAAAATAAAAGCCCTCTTCGCCTGGCGGCAATAGCCCTATTCAGATGAGAGGCGTGCTGGAATCCTCCTGGCTGGCTGCCATCCGTGTAGAGATGGAGATCTCGAGGCTGCGTTAACGTAGTGCGTGGAACATTTTTGGCAGCGTAGCATGCATGCTCTGGCTTTCAAGAATGGGCCTGACAAGAGATTTCAAATACTTGAGCAGGCGCGGCACTAATGCATGTGGTACGTGATATGTGAGGACACCACCCACATCCCCGTAGGCGCCAACAGGCAAAGTTATCAGTGGCCATGATGGACTGTCTTGTAATAGAAAGGACATAATGGGTGGGTCGAGGAGAACGCGACTGTAGAGGTCCAGGTTGTAAGACGAGCCCGGTGAAGGATTCCTGCACGCACGCCTTCGCAGCAGCCGGCCCGGGGGTCCCCTTGTTGGAATAATACCAACCCAGTATATTTCAGGCAATGGGCAGTGGATCTCACATTGTAGCGTATGACCGGAGCTGTGATTTTCCAGGAAAGACCAGCGAGCGAATTTTGGTCTGGCCGGCTCCTAATCAATTAATCGGTGCGGGATCCAGACAAATTTATGGTTCCGTGATCCTGTGGCTGTCTTCCAAGACTGCAGATTGGAGCACGAGGGGGAGATACCTGACCTGAATTAGTATCGGGAATACCCAACCCACCCGGACCAAGGCTGATCAGAGCAGGGAGTAGGTGGGACCTATTTGATGCCCTCACAACACCTCCACCTCAGGACCAAGAGACTCAATAAAAATGAATCAATCTTATTCGGATATAAATTCTTATTCGGTAGAAAGAACGAAGCAAGTGTGGTGTTTTGGGACAAAAGACAAGAGGAACAACGTGTAGGAGAGGATGGGATGACAAGTAGGAGGTTCTGAGACAGTGCCCTCTGCACGTAGTAAGGTTGGGCTTCCATCATAACTTGCATCTCTGATTTTTGAATTGATTAATCTAGAGCACTTCAAGTGAAGGACCCTGAACAGGTGGGCCATGGATTTGTATTGCCGAAACATAGAAGCATTTCAATTTCCGTTTCCCATCTGGAGAGGCGCCTCTCATCTACAAAGGATTTCAGCTGAATGAGGACTGTATCACATCATCTAGCTCCAACACTGGTGTCTCCATGTGTGTCGACCTACCAACCACGAGCTCTGACTTGAGCATCCTCACAGTCCCCTTCCCCCCCCCCCCTCTTTTTTCCTCCTCTCATTTTTTTTTTCTTTTTCCTTTTTGGATAGTCAGAATTTATGAAGGCCAATTTGAATCTTTTCTTCTGTACTTGAAAGGGCCCCCCTGTTTCGTCTCACATTAGGAGGGCTGGGTGGAAGCTCGTCCCAGCCCCTGTCCCGTTCTCCACCCCAGGCAAAATCCAAGACAGGTCGACAAAACACCGCTAGTCGGCAGATTTTCTTCTCCCGACGAAGACTGACTTGGAAACATCTAATTATCCCTCATCTGCCGAAGAATTTGACTGTCTGAGGTGCATGTGGATAACCGCAGCTCGCTCAACATGGGAGGCTTGATAACATGATATGAACCGACCCGATCAGCTTCAGCCCGGCTCGACCTGGGCTCGCAAAATTCTCGTGACCCATAATATGCTTCACCTACATAAACGCGCAGGGAAATCTATCAGACTTTCTACTGCTTTTGGAGTTTGCTTCAATCACTCGCACATGTTTGAACATGGATTTTTTATTTTTTTTCGCGCTCAACATGATGATGAGCCGTACGTGTCAAACTTGTTATTCTCGACTGCTGCGTCTCGATTCTTGGACGTCTCGTCCATGACTCAGCTGCCGGTGACCGAGCTTCCTGGGGTAGTGGGGAATATAGCGATCCTCAGAGCTGACGATGGACGTCATGTTGTTTAGTGACTTGAGCCAAACAAGCATGAAAGTTTGAAATGGTGGCAGCGGGGCCGATTGATGGGGCACTAGGGTGGGGCTACGATCTTGACGATGGTGCTTTCAATTGTGGGCCAGCACGGCTGGTGCCGTGACGAGATCCGAGATCCATCGTTCAATGGTGTGAAACGGACTACATAAAAACGCAACATGCTATAGTACAGTATGACCACGTCAAGTGGACCAGGCATGATGTTGCCCACATTCAGAGATTCTCGTGCCTCTAGTGCAGCACTCGAACTGTGGCACGAAGAAAAAAAATTATTCCTGTGTAGGGGGCAGGGGCTTTTCCCTTCTAGCCTGCTTTCCGGTTTCCCCGAACGAGAGACACGTCGTGCATGTACTGTGCTATGTACTGTGCGAAGTTCCCGCCTTGGTGTGAATAATCGCTGGCTTCCACATTGTATGTACCATGTACTGTGGCAGCATGCTCACTCTCACTCTCTCTATCTTGAGGCGTTCCCCACCCTCTCAGGCAGACTTGCTAGCCTTAGTTTGTTTCTCTGGTCTTCTATCAAAAACGGATCCGGGATTAAATTTAAACAGTAGCTTCTCCATTACTTAAAGAGAGCCCGTCCCCAACACAGACTACTCACTCGGGATTCACAATCTTCCCCAGAACAATCATCTCGTTCCCCCCCCCCCTCCTCTTCTTCGTGTTGTTCGTTGGGCAACAAGCAACAAAGAAAAGACAATAACAAGACAAAAGACAATGACTGCCATCTTTAACGACACTACACTGTTGCATACCCTCTTCCGAAACCCCAGACATCTTGATCGTCAATGCATGCTGCTCATTAACCAAGGCCGGTGGAAACGGAGGCTATACCTCGGACTTGTCACCACCTATGACGCCCTGACCATCATCAATGCGCTGCGAGGGGAACGCAGCCTCTGGCCAGAGCACAAAGCCATCTTCTTCCCGGACCGAGACATTGTCCTCTTCTTGCATACCATCTCATCACCGATCATGGCCCCATCCCGTACAGCTCGCCTCGCCCAGCAGCATGAGGAGGCACAGACCGATGAGGTGGAAGATGATTACTTGGAGGCACCAGCCTACCAACAGGAATTGGTCTACCAGCACGCACATGCCCACCAGCACCCACAGGACTACCAACACCCACTGGACTACCAGCACCCCCTGGACTACCAGTACCCACTGGACTACCAGCACCCACTGGACTACCAGCACCCACTGGACTACCAGCACCCACTGGACTACCAGCCTCCACCTGTCTACCAGCCCCAACTGGCCTACCAGCACCAGCAGGGTTACCAGCACCAACAGGTTTACCAGCACCCACATGATCACCAGCACCAGCAGAGCTACCACCACCCACACGCCTACCAGCACCAGCAGGGCTACCAGCCCCAACAGGTCTATCAGCACCCACATGCCTATCAGCACTCACATGCCTGCCAGCACGGACATGCCTGCCAGCATCAACAGGCTTACCAGCACCAACAGGGTCACCAGCACCAACAGGCTTACCAGCACCAACAAGTCTACGGGCATCAAGCCCATGGCCACCCTGATGAGGTTCAACCTCATGCTCAGGCGCAAGCTCAGCCCCAGGCTCCAGTGCAGGCTCCAGAGGAGCAGACTCCCTCGGCAGAGATCTCGCCTATAATGATGGGGAGGTTGACTCAGAGGTGCTGAGGAGCGAAATGCCGAGTTCCTCCGTTGCGCTAAGCCAGCCACCTACGAGCAGAATCAACGTTGAAGTAGGACAAAAATGGGTCTCTCTGAGAAGAGGGAGGGGGGGAAGAAGGGGGGGTGGGGGAGTTGAGATTAGTCTACACTAAAAACTGAAAGATGAGAGAACTCAAGTAGTAGTAGGGCTCGGTACTTATGATCACGTAGGGGTTCTGGTAGTCCCTCTCTTTATTTTCTGTTGTCTTTACCGGTAGTATCACGACCTGTTATGGTTCAATGCAGTATTTCAGGAAGTAGTCTCGAATATTCAATCTGATTTCCAAGTCGTAACTTTTGGTGTTTTCTTCCCCTCCCTTCTCTCTCTCTCTCTCTCTCTCCGCATCCCGAAAGCCTAGTAAGAAGGATCAACAAGCTTTTTGGCCGACCTACGACGACGGGCTGGCTTATGGCGGGATAGTAGGGCTTACTTGTGAGACACACACTATTTTTCCTTACAGTGTGTGTCCACAGTACTTTGGTATACGTGTGTGGTGGTTCTAGTAGATGTCTCCCAGCCCCGCGCTTAAGAATCCCTCCCCCCCCCCCCACCTTTAGGCCTGAGTGCTGTACCATAGTACACACTTACCGTTGTAGCAGTACATTCTATGTACTTCTACTGCCATAGCAGGCGAATCGCCCCCCACTCCTGGCAATTCAGTGCCCGTCTAGGCCAGCCATCCTATTTACAATGACACACCCCTCCAGGGACTACCCTGCAACCATTCTTGAGACTAAGTACGCCGAAAGTAACGGTGCTCCTAAAATAACCTGCGTTCTTGTGTGTCTGCGCGCGCTGAGCGGGCGAAAATTCAAAAGAAAAAAAAGGAAAAGAACTGCGGCGCCACAAAGTTGTCGGAGCTCAGAGCACAACAACTCTTTGACAGCTTCTCGATCAGCAGGCTCGCCGGGTCGGAGGAAGACCGGGAATGAATGCAGACACACCGCTGCACGTAGGTGGAGACGAGACCCCCCCCCTCCTTTGCCGCCCTCCTTTCTCACACCATGCGTTCTCTTGGTGCGACTTTCGTGCGTGTGCATGGTCGCCGAATTGCTGTCGCCCAAGATTCCCTAGGGCTAATGTTGTATTATCATGTAGTATGATCTTCCTTGGCTGTTTAAATTTCCTTCATTTTGGATTAGAACCTTACACAGGAAAACACTTTGGGACGCAATAGTCGCCTCGACTTGTCGTCCAGCCTACAGGTCCGGATTGAAAAGCGGGAGAGAAGAGAGACAGAGAGACAGAGAGGCGCTATGACGGTGGGGATATGACCCTCCCTGCCGTTCTCGTATCGTACGCGGGCAGCTAGCTGCCTGACTGGACCATCTCTTTTTTTTCTTTCTTTCCTTTTTCCGTCTCCTTCCCGCTTGCCCGCGTGTCTCAGGTGAATGGCTACGGGGAAAAGAACCCGTCCGCTAAGTGGCTGGGGTTCTGGAGACTATACTAAAAAGTTGTCATGCGCGATGTCTTGGTCGCGGCCCAAAAAAAAAAAGCAAATCCAATAACCAGGGATGGGTGTGCTGACACCGCTGGATGTCTCTTGCCAGCTCAACACTCCTCCGGCAATGCTAGAGCTCTTGCACCTTGCTATCTTATCACCTGTGTATAGTGACAGGAGGGAAAGCATCTACATTCATCTCACAGGATGATGAACAACAATAGAGAACTCTTGAGGCTTTGGACTGTGAAGACATGAGTCCTTGTCCCCCTCCTCTTCAGTCTGCTTCTGACGCCGATCCTGCACCCGTCGGTGTAGAGCTGAAGAGGACGACTAGAAGACGGGGATCCTAAATTATCAGCTCAACACGGGTCGTTGACCAGCCCGAACGTGGCCTTCCCATGCATGTCTCGCGGAAAAGGACATGGGGACCCGCCTATGAAAAAAAGAAGAAAAAAAGAAAGAAAGACCCGGGAGGGGGGGGTCTTCTCCAAAGCCCCTGCCCCAAGACCTCGCGTGGTACGGTATTGACCAGCTTTCGGGAGGGGGGATGCTGTATGACGACTCGTTGGGCGAGCGATCATACGCGCGTGGACCCAGAATAGTGTGTGTGGCATACAGAAGTGGGATACAGTGCCTCAAGCAGTCCCTGGATGTGTTCTTTCCACCTCTCGTTCTTTCTTTCTTTCTCTCTTCTCTCTCCCCTCTTCCTTCCTTCTTTTGAAACATTCCTCCCACCTTTTTCTCGGGGGATGTTCTAAGAGGGAAGTCCAATTTCTCTCCGACTTTACTCTGTTCAACCAACCTGAATCTCTCCTTGACTCGTTTAAGTTGCTCAACCTGGTTCATCACAATCTTCTTTGCTCTCTCAGAGGTGCACACACACACACACGCACACGTACACACACATCCCCTCTCTCTCTGCTCTTGCTCTCGCTCACACCAGAAAACAAGACACCTGACCACACCACCTCTCATCTCGGAAATAGAGCTCACTCGCCGCATCCGACAATGAGCTCTCCGGTCATGGTCGACAAGGCGACTCCTGTCATGGAATACACCATGACTGGCGGCACGACAGGCCCGGACCAAACGGTCCCAGCTTCCACCGCGGTCAATGGCACCGCGATACCCGATCCCGCTTGGCAGGCCTGGACCCACCGCCTCTGGGAGGTCAAGCGCAACATTTGGGTCCTCTTGACCTCGATGAACGGGTTCGGTCCCGAGGGCGAGCAGGCGGCCGCGTGCCAAGATGTCTTCGCTCACGGAAACCATGTATGCGTCAAATGGAGCAACTACTGCGCCACCTTCCAGGACAACCTCAAGTACTGGGAGTACCAGGAGATTCGCGTGCGAAGCAAACATGCCCAAGTCCACGCCATGTATTCTCAGAAGCAGTACACGCGCGGATGGGTCGACTACCTGTACTATCCCCTGGACAAGAGTCTCTGCCCCTACACCCATGGTGCCGTCGTCGAGCACTGGCTTGACACGACTGGTATGTTGCTGTTGTCATATCTTCTCATCACCATCATCATCATCATCGTCGTCGTCGTCGTCGTCGTCGTCATTACGTTGCCGAGCACAGCACTGACAAGCCATGTTCTCAGATTTCACTGTGCCCCCCAACGAGGACTTCTTTGAGGGCGTCCGTCGCAGCCGCCGCATTGCTGGCCTGCCTATCGATCAGAAGTAAGATGTTCCTGAGAAGAAAGAGAATATCGGGCGTTCTGCTCCCGTCACCCGGCTGGTGAGTGTCAGGAGATAGGGCAGGATGCATTCTTACCCATATCATCTCCATGTCTCTCTTTCCTCATGTCTATGTGTCTTTCCTATGTTGTCGCTGGCCAAAGGTAGGGTTGTCGTGCTGGATGCACTTGGTATGGTTGGGGAGATGGTGACTGCCTGTCTACCGAGCCCTCGACAGGGACCAGGTGCTGTGTCACAGGATGTCTTCCCTTTCCTACACCCCTCTCCCTCTTTCTCGACGATGGCAAGTACAACAATGACATGCAGAACTACCACATCAAGAAAAAAAGCGGATGGTGACAACAAGGATGAGGGATAGGTCATGTATTAGCTGCACCAGCTCATCTTTTCTTCTTTCGCTCCCTTTATCCACTTTTCATGGCAAGGTCATTTGGGCGCATATTGCTTTCTGGGACGTTCGACCGTCGTGGGCGTTATCGTTATGTGCTGTGGACGGATGGGCGTTCGATGGGAACATGGTATATGGTGATGAAACTCCAGATTGACAACAAGGCGACCGATGGATTTGTTTTGGAACGCGGATTGTTATGACCCTTATGATAACTACTTTTGAATGTCAATGTCAAAGTCTCCCACCCCACCTTAGACCTCTATAGACCAGTAGAAGAGCGCAAGAATGATGACGGTGTTGATGTTTGTAGGCCCTTCTGACCTGTGATTGGTTGGGGGGCAAGAAATATATCCCTTGGACGATAAGCCTGAGCCATGTAACAACCCCGCCGAAGAACAACGCAGGATCTCGGCATGTCCAACCGCAGTGAACACGTTGTGCCGGCCCAACGACCGCCTTGGACCGCCCAGAGATTGGTTTCACGGCAGTGGTAGTGGAAAGGGTTGAGGCTGAGATAGAGGGGGGGGGGGGGTTGCATCATGAACATGCATAATATCTTCTGGACGATGCTTGGGCAGTTCAGTGCTTGGCGGCAGACAGCGCTATGTCAATTGCTTTGCTGTACTTACTACCACCCGAAATCATCAAGACATTTATCACGCCTGTTCTAGAATACCGGGAGAACCTCTTCCAGACTGATCCCAAACGTGTTATCACTGTGACACACTAAAGATGTACAAACGTACTCCTGCGCCATCTTGATACCGTAAAGACAGGTCAGGTAAGCAAAGAATCGCCATCCATCTGAGACCCATGACATACTTGGGACAAACGCCATGCCTGAAAGCAAGTTTCAACGTTATGCGTATCCATATTATCATGAAAGCCCTTGCAGCCCAGCAAAAGTATTATGCAAGCCCCCAGATGTCCGTCGTGGCCGTATTGATGGTCCGACGCGTGCGGCCAGACCTTCTAAGCTGGCTCAGCGACTTCGTGCGCGACCTCGTTTTGGTAGATGGCGACGACGACAAAGATTGCGAGTCAGCGCGCCGCTGCCGTATGATGCCCTGCGCAACCTTTTCTCTCTGGTTATGGTCCCATTCTTGTCGGTCCATCTGATCATCTTGAGACGGGGTAGTGGCACTGGTGACACACTTCGGCCGGTCGTTCGCTGGATCTGCTCGGCGCGGTCGATCATGGCGCAGAGGGAGGCAAAAATCGACGCGGACGCTCGCGTCGGTAGTGGCTGTGATCGTGGTCATGGTGGGGAGCCTGCTGCGCTCAATGGCGGGCAAGAAGAGCGCAAAGGGAATGACGAGCTCTCTTGGCATGGCGTAGCCGGCGGCGTCCCGGAAGGTCTCGGCGTCCAGCAAACAGGCGATGGTGATCTCGTCGTGGTCTAGTGTGAACGTCCACAGGAACACCCTCTCCGCGTGATGGTGGTCTACCGCCTTACGGTGCATTCGCTCCGCATAGTCAATGTCGACGGCGACGGCGGCGCCGATCTTGCCGGGGAAACCCTCGAAGAACTGGGCGACGGCGTCGTGTAGGGAGATCTTATCCTAGCTGTACCCAACTTCGAAGACGAAGGGCGGGTACTGCTCTCCTTCGTACCTCAGCTAGCCGTCGAAGCATTTATCCAACAGCGGTGCTCGCGACGCCGGTGACTCTTTACGGACGTGCGGGTGGCCGCTGTCGACAATCTTTTGGCAGAAGGGCTGCAGGGCGGCATGGTCACGCCCAATCTGAGCTATTCCGTTTGTGATGGCACTCGCCAGGCTCTGTTTGAAGACCCCATGAGCGGGAAGGGCCATGGAGAACAGTGTGAGCAGGCCCGTACTGGAATCCCGGCGTTTGTACACCTCTTCTTCGAGGTATTTCAACAGCCCGGGATAGCTGTCGAGCTTCTGGTGCAAACGCTCGTGCAAACGCTGGCTTTGGATTTGAAATGTCTGGAAAGAAAGGCCTGAAGAGGAGGAGGAAGAGGATGAGTAAGGGGGGGAAGAAAGGAGGAGGAGGAGGAGGAGAAGGAGGACGAGGAGGCTGCTTCTGTTTGGGCGTGGTAGAAAGGAGTGTGGCGTCTCTGGCGTTTTTCAGGTTCTATTCTGGGATTGGCTTGGCGCTTGCATATACCTGCAATGTAGCAGATCTCTGCATATATTGTACCTTTTCTGCGCAGGTGGGTGGAAAGAAAAGGACAGACTGGAGAGTGTAAATGTGAGTAATGGTCGTTGTTTTGGCTTCACGGTGGGGCCCATCAATAGTGGGGTTGAGCTCTCCTCGGGACCTCCCGAGCAAGCTAACTTTAATCCAGCTTCAGCCAATCATGCTCGCCGCAGCCACGGAGAAAGGGGGTCGCCGAGGGGGGGGGAGTCGAGCGATAGGATATATATGTATTCGAAGCCCGCACCGTGATCACAATGAAACCCGTTCGAGAGCTACCAGAGCAGCCACTCTGATCAGGGGAGCAAGATCTGCAACTGTATCCGAAAAGGTTTCCAAATCGCGCGAGGAACATCGTTCCAGCAGCGTGGTAACAACTAGGTCCGGCCGCTGCATACGTCCAAGGTCCTGGACCATCTCAAAACACGGCTGCGTGATGCGATGCGCTCCTCGTGATGTTGTGGCTATCGTGGTTGCCAAAGCCAGAGACAGAAAATTTAATTGTATCTATCGTAAAATCGTAGGACAGGAGGTGAAAGTCTCCTCCGAGAGTCCCGAACAGGGGGCGGGTGTGCCCTGGAGGGGCTTCGAGTAGAGCACCGTACAAGACTCTCGACAAGAAGTATCCACCCTGGAACTGGCGACTCTCCCCTGCAGGTCATTGGGAGCGCCTTGATCAAATCCCTCTCCAGCAGCACAGATAAGTTATCTTCACCTCCCCGGCGACCCCCGGGCCTGAAAGATGTGAACAGTGGAGATGCAGCCGGCACTGAGGTGAAACAGAGACCACCAAGGGTTGATAACGGGATGCTGTATTGCTTCGAGCCAGATCGGCCTTCTTGTTACTAGCCTTTATAACTTCCCAGCCCGCCTTCGTGTTGCCTCTCGTCAATCCAATCTTCCAAAAATGAAGAAAGAGGATCCTTCCATACTTGATCGATCTTTTTACCCAGTTCCGGTCGGTATTCGGCAAGCAGTAGAAATCGAAAAACTTAGGGGGTCGGTTCGGGTAGGCCCTTATCTTGCCGCAAGACCAGTTGTTCCTGAAGGTTCGCGATGACTCGGACTCTGCCGTTGCGCATTGCCGTGATCTTGTCGAACAATCGGTTGGATTGGTCAGACTGAAGTATATCCGGTCTCCGCAGCGGCGGTTCGGTGGTAGGGTGTGGGCTGGGAAAGAATAGGTTCTTCTCTTCTCGGCGTGTGGAAGGCTGCCAGGGCTGCAAGGACCGCTACCGGATCCTCTCTCCGAGGCCGCTGGGAGAATATTCTTGAAGCCAGCAGGACTCGAAAAGATGTTTCAAGAAAAGAAGTGATCAGGGGTTTGAATTGTTGCCATTACCAATATTTGAGCTGATACCATCTTAACCCCGTGCTTGCCTCAATGGTTACTGTACAAATATTTCTGCAAAGTAGGCCCCTGCCCTGGCCTTCCGGTCAAAGCTGTTATCACGAGCTCTAGCACCACAGTGACCTTGTACCGTTTACGCACTGCTCTACACCGTCCAAGCCGGACTTTCCCTTGGCCAATATGATCCTCAGCGTCTACTTCTACTACATCACTCGCGAGGGTCTTGAGCAAGTCACTCTCTAATCCAGCAGGGGCAACAGGCCCAGAAGCAGCCCGTCCAGCCCCTCGCCAACCAGCCAGAGCAGCAACAGCCTCCGCAGCCGCCTCGGCAGCAGCAACCGCCTTCAGCAACAGCCGCCGCAGCGACGACCTGTGCACCAAGCCGTCCAACACCCCTTCCGGAAACAAGGTTGAGACGCCCCTCTCGAGAGCAGAGCAGAGGAAGGGGCCATGACCAGGCCGTAGCTGCAGAGTGCTAGGCACAGGCCTCCAGCGCCCAGCAGGATACCGAGATGATACAGGATCTATGGAAGTCAAAAAGGGGGAGACGGCATCCGCTCGTGGTACGTCATGTGGTCGGTCTCAATGTCTACCTCGAGTTCCAGGCGGCAGGCCTCGCAGAAAAAGGTCCTCGCCGAACATCCTCTGCATTAGTTCACAGCACTACTAACACTTAAGCACCCTCTGCTTACAGAGCAACAAGCCGGGCCGAGGAGGAAGGCTATAGCAGCGTGGACATTTCGAATCTTCCAAAGTAGGGGGGCCTTGTCACGATCGACACCAATGGCAAGACCTGCCTCGAATTCTTATAGTGAGTCCAAAAGTTTTTCGTCATACACCGGGTGTTTCTATATTCTCCCGTTCCCATGTGCTCAACAGTTTCACGGCCTGGGAGGCAGCAGCGAGAGCCAGCCTCTTGCACCTGGAGCACAAGTTAACTGGAGTACTCCAGAAGGTTCTGGCCACTCCACTCTAGTAAGTTGCAATCGCTTGCTTGAGTACCTTCAGCCTGACGCTACCTCTGGTTTGCCAACCCTCCTCGCTCTTCCCCATTTTCTTTACCTTTCTTGCCCCCCCCCCCCAACCTGTTCTCCTTTCTCCTCTCCTCCATCCTCTTCCTCAGTTCATATCCCAGTAGCACCTCAGCCAAGAGGAACAGCAGACGCAGTCGAAGGTCTCTAGCTCTGAGTACAACGACACCAAGCACAACTCACCCTCTGTCTCTTGTCTCTGAGCTGACAAAGGCCTGTTCCAGCCCTCAGGCCCGTTCCAGCCCTCAGGCCCTCAACCGCTTCGACTCTCGGCTGCGCTAGACCTGGTCAGGATGACCCCAGAATGTTGCTGTCATGCTGTAAGATCCCTCTTCCCAATCAGAGATGCTCTCAATATGCACTCCCTATGAACTGAGCATGACCACGCCAGCTGACCTCCTCGCTCCTTTGTTCACAGCAGCTGCACAGCAGCAGTATAGCCGTGATGAACTACCACCCCCCCCCCCCCTCAGCCTGCCGTGCTGCCATGCCATCGCGACAGCACCTCTGAGATCATGTCCGTGTACAGATCTGAAGACATGGTCAGTCACGAAGCTGTCTCAAGCACTTCTCCTCTGTGTACTGACAAAGCAACCACAGAGCTAGGTTCGGCACATTGCCGGGGCCGGGTGAGTTGTTGAGTTGCTGCTGCACAAGTCGACTCGATAGGACTCGCCGCCGCTTCCGGAGGCGCCTCGTACGAGTCACCACCCTGAGATGCCAGAAGGCAACGGTAAGGCGCCGGACGTTCTGCGGCTTCAACTTGGAAAAGATGCGCTTTTCTGACTTGTTTGGACACCCTTATCCAGCTCTTCCAGCCCGGTCAAGATGACGGAGAATCCAGCCTTTATCACCAGCGCTGACCGAAACGGCCTTGGGGAGTACACTTGGATGGTGGGGATCAAAGGAGGGGGGGATGGGGTTGTGGCAGAGGAGTGCCCAACTCCAAGACGGGCCGCGACCGACATAGGAGCTGAGAATGACGTTGAGTGGCCAATGCAGAATTCAAAAGAGCGCTGTCAGTTACTCTCTTCCTCTGCCCTCTCCCCTCTCCGATATACACAAGCCAACATCAAGGGATCAGTCTTTTGCAATGCTGAAAGTGTGAATGGGTTGCTATTCGACAGCCAGACGGTCACCAACAATTCATGTCTTTTCACTCAACCCGTCCCCCTTTCACTTCCACACAACATCTTCCAATGTGTCCCTGGTCAACAAAACACCGCCCCTTATTTTTTTTTCTCCTGTCTCTTCTGCTATTGTCAGGGAAGTTGTTGGAGACCGAGTTGGCAAGAGGGTGGTCAGAGGGGAAGTTGTTTCATCTTGATCTTCTCGGTCTTGTTCTTCTTCTTCTTCTTCTTGCTGTTGTTGTTGTTGCCAAGAATCGAAGTGCAGGGCATGCCGTTGAGAGTCGACGTGGAGGATGAGTGGGGAACAAGTGATGTCGTTGAGAGTCGATGTGGAGGACGAGTGGGGGACGAGTGGCGGTCAAGGTGGGGGTGCAGGCGACTTCAGTCTGAGGTCAGTTAGTCAGGATGTCTCTGGACAAAAGAACATCAACCAGGATTTTCTCACCCCTTCCTTGTTCTTTGAGTCCTGTTATTGGTCTTGTCAAGCATCCATGTTGGTGTTGCTGCTGCTGTTGCTATCGGTAGTAGTGTTGCTGTTGCTGTTTGTGGCTGCGCTGAGCTCTGCGGCTATATTAGGAGGGAAGACGAGATCAATGTGTGTGTGGTAGATGGACACAACTGCAAAGAAATAAACGGTCTGGCTGGCTTTTCCAATGCCCATTCAGTTGCTGACACCACCACCAACCTTCTAATCATACCATCCTTGCTCACAGAGCTCCCTCCCCAAGCCATTAGGCACCAATCTTCTTGTACTTGTACACAGGAATAGTATGCAATTACCAACTGACAGTGTTCTGGCTGTTGTTGTTGGAGTTGGAGTGATTGCCAGCACTGTCGGGAGTTGAATGGTGCTGATGCGCATTTTCTAAACTCCAGCCAACATTGACTGCCATGTTTCCATGCTTCCAGAAAACATTGACCATTATGTTTCCTCTTCCAACCAACATTGAATGCCATGTTTCCTTTTCTCCAGGGAACATCGATTGCTGTGTTCCCAAGATAACCAGTCTTGCCTTCGGTCACTTGTTCCTCGTTCCCTTTGTCCAACCTGTTGGAAGTGGTTTTGGAGGGGATGGGCTAACTGAAGTAGGTCGGGGCTCGCAGATCATCGGTGCGCAGGCCATTGGCGCTCAGGTAGTGGCAGGATCATCTAATAGCTTGGTACAATCAGCATCAACCTCGCATATTTGACAGCATGCTCCTAATATGACACTGACAAGAATCACTGCGCCAGCTTCTGCTTCAGCTCCTTCTGCCTGTCAAAAGAGATTTCCCGAGATGATTTCCTGTGAATGCAACAGCAGAACGCAATTCGCCATCCTTGCGAGTAGCAGAGGGATTGTTGCTGGAGTTGGGATTGTCTGTTGCTGTCGCTGCTGCTGCTGTCACTGCTGCTGCTGAGGAGGAGGAGGTGGGGGGCAGCAGCAGCAAAGGCAGACACCAATGAGATAACCACGGGAAGAACGCAGACGCCGATTGACAGGGACGATGTTGTGGCCAAGGCTGCGACCAACAGGAGAAGTGGTGGGTGGCAGTCTTGCGGTCGCTGTCGAAATGTTTCCATCTCTGTCCACCTTCTCCCATTGTGTCAGATCCTCTTCTGGTGCCTTTGTCCGTGTTGTGGCCAAGGCTGCGGTGGTGGAGGGGGTAAATGGCAGTCTTTTGATCGCTGCCGAGATGTCTTCATCTCCATCCCCTCTTACCAAAGCATCAGTGAAGACAATGCTATGGCCAAGGATCCGCTGGGAGGAAGTGGCTAACAGTCTTGCGGTCGCTGCCGAGATATCTCTACCTCCATCTTCATCTCCCAGTGTGTCGTGATCCTCTGCTGGTGCATTTGTCCGTGTTGTGGCCAAGGCTGCGGTGGTGGAGGGGGTAAATGGCAGTCTTTTGATCGCTGCCGAG
>JACWST010000036.1:156452-186319 GCA_014850475.1 Cryphonectria naterciae | reverse complement strand
AATAATGGTATTAACAAAAAAAAGGTTTAAAATCCTCAACTTCACAAAAAAAAGGGGAAAGTGGGCTATACTTTTTAGGGAAAAAAGGAAAAGTAAAAGGTTTAAAAAAAAAAAAAAAAAAAAAAAAAAAAAAAAAAAAAAGTCCAAGCTGCGATTCGCGCCTTCATCGTCGACTGCGCACCAGCACACCAACAAGAAGCGGCCAATGCCATGGCCAGCAGGATCACGGGCGTCGGCAACATTGTGGGTTATATTGCCGGCTACGTGGACCTTCCCAAGATCATGTGGTGGCTCGGCGACACCCAGTTCAAGTGCCTCTGCGCGATTGCCAGCGTGGCCCTGGGAAGCACCGTGCTGGTGAGCATGGCCATCAAGGAGAGAGACCCGCGCCTCGACGGGCCTAAGCCGGCCTCGCGGCGGCCGGGCGCCCTCTCCTTCTTCATCAAGCTCTTCACGTCCATCAGGAGGCTCCCACCGCAGACGAAAAAGGTGTGCATCGTGCAGTTCTGCGCGTGGATCGGCTTCTTCCCGATGCTCTTCTATACGTCTTCCTACATTGGCGAGATCTACGTCCAGCCGTATCTCGAGGAGAACCCCCACATGACTCCCGAGGAGGTGGACAAGCTCTACGAGAAGGCGACTAGGGTGGGCACTTTTGCCCTGCTCATCTTCGCCATCACCAGCCTGACCACCAACGTCTTCCTGCCCTTCTTCATCGCGCCGACCTACGACAGCCAGCCCATCGGCGAGGCGCCAGGCGAGGGCCCTTCCACGTCCCTGCACGCGTACGGTGGTGGTGGTGGAAACAACAAGAAGTCCTGGACAGACCGTCTCATCATCCCAGGCCTGACGCTCCGCCGTGCCTGGATGCTGTCCCAGCTGCTTTTCATGGTCAGCATGCTCTGCACCGTCATCGTCCGCACCGTCCCCGCCGCCACCGTCC
The DNA here is from genome assembly GCA_014850475.1 of Cryphonectria naterciae. NCBI lineage: Eukaryota > Fungi > Ascomycota > Sordariomycetes > Diaporthales > Cryphonectriaceae > Cryphonectria > Cryphonectria naterciae. The sequence continues at coordinate 185,376 of JACWST010000036.1, read as the reverse complement.
TCGTCGGCCTCGTGGGCATCACCTGGGCCCTGACCCTCTGGGCTCCCTTCGCCATCATCAGTGGAGAGATCAGTCGCCGCGACGCCCTTGCCCGCCAGAGAAAGCACGCCTCCGGACCTGCAGCTCGCCCTTCTTTTTCTTCTCCTTCTCCTTCCTCTGCCGCCGGCCCATCCCGGTTCGACGGCTACACCTCCGATCAGGACCACAAGCTTGACGACGACGACGACGAACACGAGACCGACCAGGCCGGCGTCATCCTAGGCATTCACAACATGGCCATCGCCTCCCCGCAGATCATCGCCACCGTCGGCTCCAGCCTCATCTTCAAGATCTTCCAGAAACCTCGCGGCACCCCCGGCGACCACTCCATCGCCATCGTCATGGCCATAGGGGGCGTGACCGTCGGCGCGTCTGCGTGGTTCATCCACCTCATCCGCGACGAGGCTGAGGAGGGGTCCTCTTACTCTGCCGTCGATACCATGGAGGCCGGCGAGGGTGAGCAGCAGCAGCAGCAGCAGCAGCAGCAGCAGCAGGCCGGTGCAACGTCACGGCAGAGTGTGGAGGGGCTGACGGCGACGACGCCTACGCCTGCTGGAACTAAGAGCTTCTCGCGGCGGAGCTTGGACCGGGCAACGCTGGTGAGGAATAAGAGCTCGAGCGGGCTAGACTATGCCTGATGGAAGAGATTTCGGGTTGCAGATGCAAGGTCGTGGTGACTGGTAGACACGTCTATAGAGTAAAGGGTTTCAATACCAGTCTTAAATTCATGCATGGATAAGTTCAATCCGTTGGAGAGCAAATCGTACCTATCATGCCCAATGAGATGAAGGAGAGTAGGAACCAATTTACAGCAAAACCTCTTCCACACATACAACAGATATGGGTCGAATGCAGGTCTGAATTGGCTGGATACTTGGAAGTCCTCTGGATGGAAAAAATATAACAGCCTTCCAAAAGTATCAATAGTAGCAGTCTGTAGAATTATGACGCCCAAAGGGCGAAAAAGAAAAAAAGCAGAAGAAAAAGAAGAAAAGTCTCCTGAATCATTGACGACCGACCCTTCATCTGTCTTGTAGAGGGCCACCCCCGAACAATACCTTCAGAAGGAATCACCTTCCATTCGTTCCTCCAAAGAAAAAGAAAAAGGAAAAACTCTCTCAGAACAGGCCCACCTGGGCCTTGTGTACTCAACAGCTAGTACATATCTATCAAAACAAACTTAGCCGTCTCTGAAAACGTCCTCAAAAACAGGACTCTCTCATCGTTGCAAGATCTTATTGACTGCCAGTGCCCAAGGTATTGGTAGCACACATATCGGCCGTCGTGGGCTAAGCCAAGGTGGTAGGAACCGCAGTAGAGACGCCTGGCAATATGATATAACCTTCTGGACCGGTGTGCAGGGAAGCAGCAGCAGCAACCAGTGTGCTCGAGGCGCTTGGATGACACGATGGGTTTGAGCTCTCAGTCGTCGTGAGTAGTTTATAGAGGACTTTTTCGTCGGCACTGGGAACGATGGACCAGCCCTGGATCCAAGAGAGCGGGTGCCAGGGCCTCGGGTGAGAGGTCGATATGAGGGGGATACTACTCCCGACGACGATCAGGTCGTCTATGTCATCATCAATCTCCTCTTTCTCCTCGGAGCGGCGAGCGGTCTGATCTCCCTGTCCCAGGGCAACATCGCTGCGATCGTTCACAGGGATCATTGTTGGGGTGGCCACGTTCACGCTCTCTTGGTCCTCGTCGTGAGGAACAAAAGGCCAGTCTGACGCCCACGAGAATGGGTGCCAGGATCTCGGATCGTCGCGCTTGGCTGCCGGGACGGTCGTGATGACCTCGCGTGCTGCGATGAGGATGGAGGATGTGGTACAGTCTGTGGCAGCTGTGGTGATTGAAGGAGGAGGAAGTGGAGTTCTTGACAAGAGAGGCAGCTGAGGAGCCGCCACGGCGTTGGTTGCGGTGAGGCAAAGAGCGAAAAGGGGGTTGAACTTCATGATGGATGATTAGGTGGATGTCGGATGAGCGCTGATGGTTTGTATTGAAAAGAGGGGGGGGAGGGGGATGTCTCGCTCGTGAGCACAGGAGACTGAAGCTACCACAGAGTGAGAAAGGGCAGCGGGGTGAATCCTTGAGATGAATGAGGAAGCGAAGAAGGCAGACGAGTATTAAATAAGGAGAGAGATAAAGAAAGAGGACACTGCAGTAGCCTTCTCCTTCTCCTTCCTCTTCTTTTTCTTCCCTTCCCTCTTTCCCACAATGATACTGTCGCGCCTGCCGTACCGTAAGACTGAGTCCTCGTCGGACACAGATGACGATGGCGATGACGATGACGCTTGTAACTCTACACAGAGAAGGCACGAACAGTCGCCTGACAACTCAAGTGGCTGTGCTTCCAGGAAGCTGCGGCCGAAGCTCGACATGGATGCTGTAAGTTTGATACCACAAGACTCGATGCCGTCACCCGTGCTTCCCTTTTGCGGGAAACACAGACACGGAGATCGAGATTGATGAATCTTTCCCGAGGGAAGGAGGGAACACAGGCGAGATCAGGAGCGGAAGGAACGGATGTTCACCTACTGCTGCCGACGAGATCTTTGGTACACAGGAAGGACACTTGAGACCAAGAGTCCTTTTCACTAAGAATGCACAAGCAAAATTAATACCGGCCTGTATGCTTAAAGAAGCTTTGGAGACCTCCACTGCCGGAACCACCTGGGTATACCCTCAACGCCCTCATCCTTTATCGTGCATCGTTTCTGCTTCTCAGGTCGTCCGTGTGTTCCTGTGCCGTCTTCTCTGAAGCGGGCGGTCATTTGTGAATGGCTACGCAATGTTTCAAGCCGGGTGTTGCTCGACGATGACCTTGAAACGTGAAGACCTGCTCTAGTGATCATGGTCGTCGTCCTCGGCGCGGCTCTTCCTCTCTCCCATCCCAAAACCATCTCGTCTGTGTAAGTGCTATCTATGCCCATAGTGACGAATCTCCCTCCTGGTTGGGTTGGTGAGGATCACCATCATCATCGCCTCGAATGATGGGGTTTTCTGGGTACACATCCCTCGACATGGACTCGTACCGCTTGTTATACTTATCCACCATCAGCAGCGTCCACAGCTGCGTAGGCCGGTCCACAAAGTCATAAGCAACCCGTAGCCCGTATCCCACCCTGTACGGCCCCATAAGCCCGCGCCCAACATGTTCTATCGTCCGCAGGATATCTGTCGCAATCTTCACATTACTTGCTTCAAACGGCCTCTCCGGTCCAGCCTCACACTGGTTCAGACACTCCTGCAAGATGAGAATGTTGGCCCAGTATCCCAAAATCATAGCCCCCTCCCAAGGATTCCGAAACTGGAGCACCTTATCAAACGGCGAGGCCGGGTCGGCGGAGGGCACCTCGACGGGGTCGGCCAAGGCACCCATGGCTTGGGTTCGCTCGAACCACGCCAGGAAGTCGACGCGCAGCCTCTCGCATTTGGGCCGCAGCTCGTCGATCAGGTCCTGGTCCGGCTCGATGCCGCGTTTTCTGCTGCGTCGGACATTGTAGCCTACGCGCACCACGCTCGGCATCTCGGCGCAGAGGACGAAGTAGGGGTCGTGGTGGGCGATGGAGCTCAACGTGGAGGGGTACGACAAGGAAGAGGAAGAGGAAGAAGATATGTCGGGAGGCCCGAGAGTGGCTTGAACTTGGGGCAGATGATGGTGTGGTTGGTTGGAGTGGGGGTCTATTGTTAGGCGGCTGGAGAGTCTCCTCCACTTGGGGCGGTCTAGGAAACATTCCTCGCCGGCGAAGATGGACTTGGAAATCTGGTTTTGGATGCATTAATATAGGAATCATATACATGGAGAACTTGTACGCTTTCCAAGATGAGGTATATATGACACAGGGTACTACTTACTAATACAGGCCGAATACTCCTCAGCAAGGCTCTACCAAAAGGGGACGACGAGAAGGAACCAGGACCACGCTGCTGGATCAGTTTGCCAACACCAGTGGCATGCAGCATCCAGGTAAGGGGATCCTGTGTGCCAGCAAATAGCTTTGAAGGAAGAGAGAGAAGAGAACCCCAGAGTCAGCGTCGTGAACAGTGAGTGTGATTCCATAGAACATACATAGCCCCAGAGAGAGGCAAGGATGTGGGATAACTTACCTCAAAAATACAACATAGAATAGTAGCAGCCAGCGTCTCCGTACTCTTCCAAGCAACAGGATGATTCAGCGTCCTCTGCAGAGCCCGCAGAGCCCGCCCGTATATCTCTCGGCTCCTGCAGAGGACCACGGCATCGCCCTTGGACCTGCCCACCAGCTGCATGGTGAAGGCCGTGAAGGCCGTGTCCAGCAAGGTGACCTTGCCGAGGTGGTCAAGAACAGAGGTAAACCATGGTGCGGCTGTCCAAAACTTTTGTGTCAACGAGTGGACGACGGCGACGACGACGACGACGACGGTGCCTCTGATACTGCCAGCTGGGATAAAGGATAAAAAAAATAATAAAAAAAAATAAAAACTTACTGAAGATGACCTCCTCGCGGGCGTGCAAGACAAACAATTGGCTCATCAGGCTGTGCACCAGCGGGACGGCATCTTCACGCAGGGCAACAGGGAGCGTGGGCTGCCACATATGCCCCCTGCTCTGGCCCCCTTCATGAGAATAGTTGCCAAATTCAGAAGTGGTGGTACGAGCAGCAGTAATCGTAGTCGCAGTAGTGGCGTCTTCATCTCCCTGGGACGGCAAGGGAGTCTGGCCTGCCGGCGTTTCCGGAGGATGGGAGGAGAAGTCCCTCCGGGTCTCAAACGGCGGCAGAAACGCCCGGTCCTGACCTCCCCTCCTGGTCCGGACGGCATGTTTACCGTCGACGAACTTGCGATCCTTGTCGTAGCCTGGACACTCGGCGCGGTACTTGATACAGTTTCCGCATGCTATATGACACGCAGGGTGGGGGAGAAATGACACATTAGTTAGTCGGTGTGCTGTGCTGCGGTGTGTACCTTGGGAGGGGTCTTTTTGCTTCCTTCTCCCCGTGTGTGGACGTACCGGGACGGGCCTGATCACACTTCACCCTCCTCTTGACGCAGAGGTGGCATCCCTTGCTACGAGGCACGCCGACCATCTTCTTCTTTTGATTTCCTGTTTCAGGGACTTTTTGCCACAGACAGTCATTTGTCATCATAGCATCATCATCACCATTCTGTTCTTTCTATCGAAATCAACATGTTGCCGGTCGTTGTCGTTGTTTCTTTTTCGTTCTGTTCGTTCTGCTCAACACACACAAGAACTTGATCGTCATGATGATCACCCTGATCACCTACTGTAAAGAAAGTAAGCCCGGATAGTTTAGTGAGGCTGAGCAGCTAACACGAAAACAAAAAGACCGTGCCGTGCTGCCTCTCCATTGGTACGACAGAGGCACACTGTCAGTGGGGACCACTGCACTGGGAACCCCCCCGTCAGCAGCGCCAAAACAGTGCCCGCCCGCCCGCACCTTTCAATAAGTCCGCTGCCGCTGCTACGGTACGGTACATACAACCTTATTTAGGCATTACAATTGATCCACGAACCGGTTTGAATGGATACTTGGATGTAGTGAATATAAGTAAGCATAGACAAAGAGAAGAAGGTTTGCCATCATGTTGTGCTTTTGAATGCACTGGAACGGGGCAGAGAGCCTCTATATTGATAATAGAGCAGTAATAGTAGTAGCAGCAGCACAGGCAGCACAGTAGCAACCTGGCTCGTATTCACAGTATCGTGTTTCTTGCTAGTGCGTCATAAAGTACCTTTTTTCCCCGCAATGGAGAGACATTCAGCAGTTTGATTTTTTTCTCTGTTTTCTTTTCTTGATAGCTGGCAACCCCGAAGGCACTGTAGATCAGTCTGCATGTCTGGGAGTGCGCAGCTTGCATGTGGAGAGATGAGTCTTGCGCCGGAGGGACTGAATATGGACGGGGTTGGAACACCGTTCATGTTGTTGTTTCTTGTAGTGTACCGATGCTGCTACTACCAAAGCACCATAGTATCTATACTTTTGGCCTTGTATTTTCTACCCCCTGGCGCCATCGAGGTACAGTTCATACCACTACTACACTCCTTAGGTAGCATTAGGTATCCCGAAGGCAGCATCACCCAGGACAGACCTGGCCTCGAACCGGCACAGGTGTGGAGTCGCCTCTCAGACAACTCAGCTTGTATCATGGAGATGGACCATAAGCACAGCACACAGCCCGCCTTCTCCTCCTCCTCCTGTTTCTTCTTCTTCCGTCCGTCATGCCCTTTTCGTCCGTATCCCCAACGAGACACCCTTAACGGTCTGGACCTAGCTCCCGAGGCCGCCCTCACATCCCAACAATAGCAACAACAGCAACAACAAGCAACAACACAAGCTACTTAGTAGGTACCATATATATATGATCCCAGGACCCGGAATAGCGTAAGACGGGGAATCCGGCCGGCACGCCCATAGCAGAAAAAAGCAAAGAGGGAAAAAGACGCGAGACTCTCTGAAACAAAAGTCAGGCAGCCACAGAACCTGGGTAGTGCAGCAACGACTGCAACCCAACCTAATGTGATGTGGTTTGGGGGAGGGGGGGGGGTTGTGTGAGGTAACATGGTGAGGTCTAGATATTGCTTGGCAACACACACACACACACACACACACACACACACACACACACACTTTTGTGTGTCGCGGGACCACAGTTACTAGCGAGAGGACAAAATTTACTGGAACTCCTCTACCACATTGATATCCTATAGGAAACCTCGCCGCGTTGACCGAGAGAAGAAGAGAGACATGCATGCATGCATGATGTGTCCTGTCGGGGTAGGGGACGGCGTGCGGATCACGAAAGTACTTGGGTACATAGTACATAAGGAAAAGAAAGGAAAGGGAAAAAAAAGCTCCATCTATCCAGCCCACCAGCCCAGCCAAGCGTTTTCAGTTCTCGTCAGGGCGGCACGCTTATTCGATTTTTTCTTCTTTCCCGTGGTTGTATGGATGGATGAGTCTGGGTCCTGGTCCGATTCACGGAGAATGAGTGGTATTGGTGGCGGTGGTGTTGGGTGGGCGGATAAGCTGACCAACCTCTCAGGAACCTTTTTCACATGCCGTGGGTTGTCACACTTCATCTCATCCAACACGTGTCGGTGATGTGCTCCACGCTGTATGATGATGACGAGGGAGGGGAAGGGGCGGGGGGGGGGGGGGATTGGTTCTTGAATACCTAGGAATCTTCCATCTATTGGGCCTTTTGTTGTCAAGAGACAGAGTCAATTTCCCCCCAATCATTTTTTGACCGCCATGATGATCGAAATCCCTGCGAGGAAAAGAAAAACGAGACGAGACCGGTCAGCCTCGTGCGCAAGACCATTTTACGATATAGATTGTGTCGGTCGTGCAGGCATCGAGTTGCGTCGAGGCTTTCTAGGCGAGGGGGAGGAAGGGAGGGGGCTGGACTCGTCCACACCCCGGCCGCCGTCCTTGCCGGGGGCGAGACAAAGCTTGCGGAAGCGAGACGTTGTGTAACCCAAAGTGTTCCGGACCGGAGCCTCGTCGTACAGCACGGTAGGAGGAAAGAAAGAAAGGGCCTCGATCCTCAGGAATGACTTGACGTCTGGAGATCATACTGTGTAGCTTGTTAGCCCAGTGTCTATGAGCCACGACGATCCTGAAGACCTGAGACAATCTGAAAATTTTCTCAACAAGATCGTCTTGGATAGATTCAGTCGACATTTTTGGGCACCGCGAGCCGCCGGGGCTAAGACGTGCATTTTCTTTTTCGTGTGTCTGGGACCATCTACCCAACCTCCCGAGTACAAGCGCCGGGACAATGGTTCCGAGAGAAAGCAACATCGTTGCCCCGGGGTAAAACTTTCAGAGGAGAAAGGGGAGAGGGGGAAAAAAAAAAAAAGGAAGGCTGGTTGGGGAAGGCTTCTTCCCGCCCGGTCCCCTCCGGTGTCCGGAGGATAACAGCCAGCCGAGTTGGTCCGGCGGTGACATGCCAGATGATCTGGAAGTATACTATTTGCTTTTGGCCATGCAGACTGCGGCCCGGCTTTTGCTTAGACCTCGTTGTGTGTCTCTCCCCTCTCTCTCTTGTCTGTGACACACATCCCGGCGAAACCTTACCTGTAAGCCACAATCAACCATGGAAGAGGAGGTGAGGGACTGAGCTGAGGCTTGCATGACCTTGTGCGGATGACATCTCGAAAGTTTTGGTTTCTTTTTCTCCTTCTTGTCGACACGGTTCCATTTGTTGTCTTCAGGTCGAGGTAGACAGAACAGACTTGCGGAGATTTGCAACCCGTTCTTCGTCCCGCTTTGCATTTTGTCCCTCGAGAACCCAAGGAAACCAGCCTGGCTGCCTGGCTGACTGACTGGACTTGCTGCCGAGTGGACTGGTCTCGTATCGGAGGGGGAGGGCTCCACGCGAGTGCATGCATACGCACTTGCGGCCGCACGCAGGTCACAGGCCCAGTCTCGTACCGTGTGCAGAAGAAACAAGAAGGTGACGAAGAAGTGCTTCTGCTTCTGCTTGGGTCGCGCTCAGGTGGTAGGGTGGTAAATCATCTTTTCCTTCTTCTCTCCCTCCCTTCCTCCCTTCCTCCCTTCCTCCCTTCCTCCCTTCCTCCCTTCCTCCCTTCCTCCCTTCCTCCCTCTCTCGTGGAGTTTCATTCTTGATATGTAACGCTGTCCACATGCACACGCGAGATGGTTAACCCTTTGGTTCTGTCTGTGGGGGATAGGATAGACTGGAAATGTTTTTCTTTCTTTCTTTCGGGTTGTTCAATCACCGATAGACGGCAACACGGGCCCAAACTCACACACAAGGTACATCAGCGCACAGAAGAAAAAAAAAGAACCAAGGCTAAGTAGCTGACCGCATGAGATGCCATCCCGTGTCGAGAGAAGAAGAAAAAAAGATCAAGTGACTGGCGCCTCTTTTTTCTTCTTCTTTCTGTGTCTTCGTGGGGTGGCGCCTCATGCAAAGCCTTCCAAGCCATGATGGTGATACCTGAGACAAAGTAGAATTCCGAGTGCGGTCAACAAAACAATACCCAGATCTGGCAAGCCGAGAGATTAGGGGAAAACCAAAGGGTTGATGCAGTGTAAGCAGTGGCGGTAAGGATCATTAGCCAGGTTTTCTTGTCTGGCTGGCTTGGGGGTTCTGTGTACCATAAGTTGTCCCATGTAGCAACAGTAGCTTGAAGATGAATGGGATGAATCGGGGGTTTTTTCTTCTTTCTTGTTTGTTTGATGATAGTCGTAGGGAATGACCCGATCGCGCTCTTTTTCTCTCTTTCGCGCGAAGCCTAAATTACTCGCAGCGCGCAGTAGTCCTTCCGTCCTGCCGCCCGCCAGGTTTCAAGCTTCCCGCGATCGCCGGGGCCGTTAATTCTGTCCCAGGAGGGTTCCCCACTGAACTAAGAGAGCCCTCTCTACATAAGTAAGTACAGTATCTCTCAGCTGGCCCTGGCATCCATGCCCGCGTTATCATTGTCTTTGTTGGTGGCTGGCCCGGCCGGGCATGGGAAAATCAGTGTTGAGACATTTCGGTCTTTTCTTCTTCTTTCTCTCTCTTCTTTTTTTCCTCCAACTCAATTCTTCCCTTGAGGGTCAGTCCGTCAATTAGTCTTGCGGGGCCCCGGGAGAGAAGGGGAAGGGCAGAATCTCGGCTTTAATTTTTGGTCTGGTTCGGTGATTTGGGTTTGTGCCTGGGAAATATATCTGAAGCTCACCGCAACGATAGACAGGATAGCCCTTGGAAGGCCACAATAGTACAAGAGAGACACATTGCGAGACAAGAGGGAAAAGAAAAAGAAAAAAAAAAAAGGAACGTGCACCAGCCTCCAATGATTCTGTGTTTAGATATGGGGATCTCATCGTCATTCAGCACCGTCGGCTCCGTGTGACGCCGAACAGAATCGGCCCAGGTGATGCTACAATTTTTGGGTATTGGTATACTAATTTCTCCTCTCTGTTTCTCAAAGAAGAAGAAAAGAAGAAACGGTTGGATCTTTGTTTTGTCGACTAGAGATAACGAGATGATTCATCTCAGACCATGACCCATGTGCAGGCTGGGGACTGGGGACTGCGGGTTGGAATGGACCATCCCTGGGGGTTTATTACCCTAGCACATTACATACTATACCATAGTGGTAACATGGGCAATTCCAGCCAAAAATTGACGCGGCCCGCCATGTACCGTAGTATTCCATCCTGGTGTCAGGGGGGTAAACCCGAGAGCGAAGGGGGGAAACGGAAAGAAAGAGAAGAGTAGGGAACAAAGAGAGGAGAGAGGGAGAGAGGAGAAGAAAAAGAAGAAGTAGAAAGAAAATCAAAGGAAAATAAAATAACAGGCCAGACAGTCTGCGTCAAACATCACAAAGAGAGATAGAGACAGAGAAAGATACGTAACCCCTGACGAATTTACCATACATAGTAACCATAGTACCGAAGCTCATGAGATACTGGGCTCCATCCAGTCTGCCGATGGGCTCACCCACCTCCCGTGATCAGGATGCTGTGAGCCCTGTCTGATCCGTGAGCTTCGGTAACGTCGTCGTCACTGTCGTCATTGTCTCGAGACAGAGCGAGAAAGAGAGAGAGATCTTCCTCCTGCCAGACCCGTTCTCTTTCCGTGGGATCGTGGGTCAAGGGCCCCCCCCCTCTCTTTACCCCCGGTCTCGCCCCATGTCTATAGTATAACACACAATGAACCCTCCCCCTCTTCAGAACAGGCAGTTGGTAGAGCATCCAGCGGCTACTACAAACACAGCCTGAGACCTGCCACCTGCACAGCCAACAAAGAGAGAGAAGGGGGGAGAGTACTCCAGGAAAGAGCAAGAATAAAAATAAAAAATAGGGGCTCCTTTGCGAGTGAGTGAGAATGAGTGGAGTTGCCGACCGCGGTCCGCCAGAAAGATTGAAGAGAAGAGATTGGAACCGACCGGGGATGAGATCCGCTTTTCACTCCAGTGTGGCCCATTCTGACTGAACTGTGGGGTGGGGGGGAGCATTACTGCCTCTCTCTCTCTCTTTCTCGTCTTTCGCCCTTTCTTGTCTGATGGTTTCTGTGCTGCTATGACACGTACCCTGTTTGTGGCATGCTGGCTCGGCATGTCCCATGCCGTGTTAATACGAGGGAGGCCCCGGCCAGCGCAACCAGCGAGATCCCTCGGCAAACTTGGATCAGGCAAGGTCGGTTCCCGCGCGTAACAAATTGGTAATTCCAAGGTACCGGAGCAAAAGAATGTACTGTAAAAAGAATGAGAAAAAAAGGGCATTTTTGGTTTGACCCTTGGGTAGGGAAGCAAAGACAATCCACGACGAGTCCTAAAGGAGAAAAGAGAGAGTCAGGTCAAGCCAAACACTCAAGCCACCCCAGCTAAAGCAAAGGGGCGAGGGATGGGAATCTTCAAGGGTGCAGATGCAGGAACTCTGGAATGCAACCGTCAGAGGGGGAAGAAAGAGAGAGAATGGGAACGGCGATCAGATGAAGGGTCCCCTCATTATCTCTCCGGCTGCCCGCCCATCTCCATCCCTCTCAGCCGACTCGACATGACAGCCTTGCCTTCTTGATGCCTACAAGCAAGCCCCTAGAGTAAAAAGAGAAAGGATTAAAAATCATCAAGAGTAGACGGACGGAAATAAAAAAGGTCAGGGCTCAGAAAGTTTATTCAAACAAGATTCATGGTGACATGTGGTGCCAAGCGTCCTGAGCCTCAAGCGCACTTGGTCTGGATTGAGCCTTGTTCTTTTCCTTCTCTTCATTTTCGTTTCCCTTCTCTCCCTCCCTCGAGGCCTCATATTCAGTCGCCGAACAGCACATGACAAGGTGGTGCTACAGAGGTTGTCTCTCCCGTTCTAAAACATAGACTCTGTCTGGAACAGCTTTTTGGGGGTCGTCTAATCTCGTACGAATACCTGAGCGATTCTCGTTCATGCTCGTCAGCACGAGGAGCTAAAACGTTAAAACGGCGTGCCTTGACGTGCTACTGATAAGGCTTATAGTATGGTTGGTACGTACTGTACACAGTACCACTGCGTAAGTACTTGATAGTAGTGATCTGTACTGCACATAGTTCTCAGTATGTAAGTATGTACTAAAGTAAGTACTCTGGTGAGCCTGTCCCTGTGCGCATTCACACAGCATGGAGAGAAAGGGAAGAAGCAGGAAGATAATTCTCCGAGTTCCCCCCTCAGAATACATTGTACTTTGGGATAGATAGGTCTGCAGGTATAAAAGGTACATGGGAAAACCTTAGCATACGCGTCAGACGTATGTAACAACAACAAAACGACAACAACAACAACAACAACAACAACAATGCAACCAACTGATGCGTGCAGAATCCGTGCTTGCTTGGCTTATGCCCGCTAATACGGAGAGTTGCATCTCGCCAGTTGGCTGATCCATCTCTCTTGTTGCAGGGGATGCCCTGACGTAGCGCGGAGCGGATTTCGTGCCAGGGCCCAGGTCAGCCAATAGACGCCAGCAATCTCGCCTCCCGCAAGCAAAACAATCCTTTTGCCCAGATGCTATGAATGTACACGAAATGTCGCCTCCTCCTCCTCCTCCTCCCCCTCCTCCACCTCCTCCTACCCTTGCCTTGGTCACTTTTTTTTCTTTCTCTTTCTTTTCCTTTCGATATGGGCCTGAACACGAACAAAGTAACATGGTGGCGATTGATGGTCGAGACTTCCTGACGTATCAACTTTTATCTGAGACCTCACTTGCTTTTCTTTTGTTTTTTCTTTTCTTTTTTCGGACCACTCTTGTGCGGGAAAAGGTACCAAAGTTTAGGTGGAAGGAGGGATTCTCAGGGTGCTGCTGTAATAATCCACGCTAGACTGAAAGTCCAGATGTAACGGTTCATGGGATGATGATGAGTGCAGGGGGGAGGGGCAGCACCTACCTCCGTTCATGGGCCGTACCTACTACTATGGTACTTGATTACAACGTGCCCAATTGCCCCGGTCTCATCAGGCTATGACTTCAGAGTGAAAAACGGACAGGACAGCAGGAGGTAGGTGCCTTGTGGGGGATTGGGGACCCTGTTGTTGTGAGGTGAGGTGATTTAAACATTCGTGGCCGCCTCTGGGACGGGGTGAGTGAGGAGGAGGAGGTACTCCCTACTACCTCCTTCCAGCACTACGGTACTCCAGGTACCTGGGGCTCTGGTCTGCATGGATGGGGACCAATGTGCAGGGTACCCTGAACCCTTCCCACCTTAGCCTAGGCAGGCCAGGCTGCAGCACCCTGTTCCCTGCGTCTGCACCCGCAGCTCCTTTCGCCTTCCTCCAATGCTTTGGGTGCTACTGCCACCCACTGAGAAGTCGCGCGCCCGGGGGAGGGGACAGGGGGGGCCACTGGGACTAATGCTGCGGGCTCGCATGGGCAAGTGTGTGTAGGCCCCTAGAGGGTGTGGTGGTGGTGGTAGTGGTGTGGTGTGGTGCAGGAGGGGGTGGTGGTATGGTGAGTGGGTGTCTGTTTCTCCTTTTTTCCCCTTCCTCGTCTTTCCAGGTAATTCTCAGTAGCAGTTTTTGTGTCCTCCTCCTCCTTCTACTTCCCTCACCTCTCTCGTAACAACCTATAGCGAATCCTCACGCTTCGCATCCCTTTCCTTGTCATCCTCCTCCTCCTCCTCCTCCTCCTCTCGTTCATCACCGCCTCTTTTCTTTTCTTTTCTTTTTTTGTTTCCTTTTTCCACCCTGCCCCCCCCTCTTTTTTTCTTCTTTTTTTTCGTCTTCCCTCTGTTTTGCGTTGTTGTTGCTGCCGCCGCCGCTACTGCTTGCTGCTGTTGTCCCCTCTGCCGCAGTGGGCCTGATCGATCTGATCTTGCCTGACTGAGATCTGAATCGGGGTTCTGGCTACTGTACATTACCGAGCCTCCTCCTCCTCCCTCGTGGCACGTCCTCGTTGTTGAACCCTTTCCAACCACCCACCACCCACCCAAGAGTCGAACCGTCGACGAGAACAAACGACGACTACCTCTCCGCCACCTGCGATCGCCCAGCTCCAGAGACGACGTGGATCCTATCCTATCTGGTCTCGAGATTTCAAAAAGTCAAATCAGTAACAGTACGGCTCGCACCAAGAGGCAACTGCCTTCTCTTTTTTTTTGTTTCTTTTTTCTTCTTTTTTTCGACCTCTCTTGTGTGTCTGCTTCGTCTTGATCGAGCGTTCTTGCAACATCATCGCATCCTTCTCAGCTCCTCCGCCTTTGCCCTGCACTCGAATCACCTTATCGCCCGCCATTGCTCCCCTCAAACCTCCGCTGCGATCTCTCCTCTGCTGGGCTCAGCTGTGCCTTGTCTTGTCTCGGCAATCTCTTTTCCCAGCGAGCGTGTACCGCGTCAGACATTTCCTCCTTTCCCCCCCTTATTTAGCCCGCCCGACCGGAACGAAAAGACAAAGACAAAATTCACGACCTACGACATCCCTCACATTCTCGTGCTCCGCTCGATATAACAAGCCACAACCCGAGGAAGCCTTTCTGAACTCTCAGGGGGGAGCTCCTCATGTCCTGGCTGTAGCCCTCTTCTCCCTTTTTCACCAGGCGTACGGCTGTGGCTCTTGATCACACCTTTGATTGTCCAGTCTGCTTGTGTCGAAACCGCGAGGCTGTGTTCAGATTACCGCCAGTCTCGAAGGGCTTTCACGTCGATAGTGACCTTCTGACGAAATTGCCCCTGAAAACACACGCATACACAAATCCCCAATCCCTTTGGCCGCTGGCGTCCTTCTCTCTTCATCTAAATACCCCCGACAATCATTTGTAATTTCCTAGCGACACACCCGTTCTGAGCACCGCCTTTTTTTTTTTTTTTTTTTTGGTTTGCCATTTGGGAGTTCCCAACTTTCGACAGCCTGTCCACAAATCGGCAAGTCTCCCACAGTTGTTACTCGACCCTTCGTGCTCGTCTCTCCCCTTGCTCGCCAGTAAACTAAGCATCTCTGCTCTTTTTGCTACATACTCTTCTTGAGGAGACCGTCCGCTAACTAGCAAGCCTTGCAGGGACTTGTCACCTCGAACCTCTCGACCTCTCCATCGAAACTGACGAGGCTGTCGTCACCCCACGGGGGCTCCGGACAGAACGGGCTTTCAGGCGATCGTCTTGAGTCACGACGACGATGGCAGCTTTGGTCCAGACATACCCTCAACAATCCGGTACCGTTACAATGCTTCAGACAAGAACTGGCTCAGGCTCGGGCATGATGCCTTCTCAGGCTCAACCGAGCCAGCAATATAGTGGCTCTCAGCAGCAGAGGTCTGGCTATCACGGCATGGCTGGGGGAGCCAACGCTCCCATGACCTACCGTGGGGCTGCGGCACCAATACAGCCCTACGCCTTCACCTCTACACCCAGCCTTCACCCGACGGGCCAATGGCAGCCTCAACCGGCTTATAACCGCGCCTCGTCCTCGTCGGCAGTGCCTACGGTCCAGTCGTTCGACCAGAGCAATAGCTACCCTCGCTCGCGACATACCAACAATGCCTCCCTGCCCAACCTACCCATCGGCATACCGTCTGGCGGGTCCCGAGATGATTCTGCCATACCTCCACCCGGCACTCGGAGAGGTAGTGGCAACCCCAGGCCTCAGTCCGCCTACTTTGCCAACTCCGGCGTACAGACCTCTTTTACGTCAGCCGCTCCGGCCAAGAACCAGCCAGACCGGTACCGACGACCTGCCCTGCGGACTACCGAGTCTAGCCCCGCAGGACAGCAGGGCCAGTACCCAGGCTCAGCCGCGCCCTCGGGCTCCGGCATGGCTTCCGTTGCCCACCTGTACACACCCCCACCAAACATGGCCAGGGATAGGCGGCCCAGCCCATCCAACTCCAACAGACCGACTAGCTTCTACGCAAAAGTGCCGGGCTCAGTAGACGACATGCAGCTGGATGTCAGACCAGAGGAGACCAAGAGGTTCCGGCGACGCAGCATGCCGGCACTGGACGCCGCCGAGGTGCCAAAGTCCTTGGCTGCGCTCGATCTCAAGAAGCCGGAGAAATCCATTGGAGATCGATCGCCTGCAAAGAGCACCACAGACAAGGAGCAGCAGGCCAAGACGGCGAGGCTCGTCCCCAGCAACAGCTCTGCCAGAAATGGCAGTTCTGAGAGTCTGGTCTCAAGTCGTAGCAGCAATTCTCGGCCCTCATCGGTGAGCGACCCCATTCGCTTTTTATCCCCCCCCCCCCCTCTTGACGAATTGTCCAATCACAATCCAATCATGCATCTCAGATCTGCCATCCAAGTATACGTGTACGCTAACCGATACTGTACCCCCCCTCAAGTCTGCCAACCGCAATAATGTTCACAACCCCACGGGCAACCCCGCCCAGCTCTCTAATCCTTCCGACCAGACCTCACCGGACTACCCAAAACTGGTCAACATTCCACCCAGGAGCTCATCTTCCGATGCCGCCAAGCGTCTCGCCAATCCGTCACCGCTCTCAAAGCCGGTCACCATGGATTCCGAGGAGGCAAAGAAGAACGAGTCCCCGAAAGGGGCGGTCCCTGCACCGGCGAGCAAACCTAGTTACGCCCAGGCAGCAGCAGCATCTAGCAGCAGCAACTCTGAGAGCCCTGCCGTCAAGCAGTTGGCTGCTCTCAACCAGAAAGGGGGCAAGCTGAAGAGCAAAACCTCGAGGCTGCGCAGGGCCTTGTCCTTTGGCAGTGCCGCCGAGTTTAGGAAGGCCGGAGCACCGGAAGGAGAAAAGGGTGCTGGCGAGTCCTCGGGGCAGGCCAAGACGCCGGGCGTTGCTGACGAGCTCGATCCTGAGCAAGCTCGCATTGCCGAGCAGCAGGAGGCGGCGGGTCTCGGACACAATATCTACGCTGGCTCCAGGATGTTCGCAGGCTCGACTGACAACATCTCCATCTCTTCTACCGCCTCGTCGGCCTCGATTATGATTCGGAAGATGGGCCGTGGAATGAAGAAGGGCGGTCGTTCTCTGGCGGGTCTGTTCCGACCAAAGTCTGTCATCGGCGTCCCGCCGCCAGATAGCCCAGAAGCCAGCCAGGCTGCGGTTTCTATGGTGACTGTGGAGGCCGAGCGGGAGCGTGTGAACGTCAACGCTGATCCAAACCCCGACAATGGCGGTGGCACGGGGTACCCACGACTGGAGAGGAACTCGATTGACGCCTCTGCCGCCGCAGGGACAACGAGCCCTGACCGGGTCGGGAGTTCTGGAACGGACAACTCGAACCCGAGGAAGAGCATCGTTGGTGGCGACCGGGAGAGGGCTGAAGTCCTCGCAGCTGTGCGAAAGGGCATCTTGAAGCGTAGGTGGAGTGATGATGATGACGATAATCATAATGGTCCCACTGCTTGCGCGCAACCATTTCTAACACTTGTCTTTTTTTTCACTACACAGACTCCAATGGATCCTCTACACCATCTCCGAAGCCTGTCGAGAGGGGCTCTGCCTTCGAACTGCCGCCGGTCCCGATTGTGTCGGACTCGCCCATCTCCAGCGCTCCCAGTACGCCCAATGACGATGCCAGCCAGAAGAGGACCGAGACTACTACTGTCACCATCGGCAGCGAGGACTACTTCATGACAGCTCTGCGCCTTCGTCAGGACTCCAAGAGTGCTCCAGGCACGCCCTCGGGGCAGGGCAAGCGGAACGCAACCTTCAGCCCGCGGATTGTGTTCTACGACACATGGACGGGCCAGGAATACGACCGTCGCTCGGAGATTGCAACTTGCAATCGCCTCACGCCCATGCTCGCGCAGCAGATCAAGGAGGAGCTGAACACCTTCAAGATGGTACGTCGCGCGCAAGATATGTCTGGCGAGCTGGTGGTGCTAGGATCAAAGGCTGACCCTGTGTGTGTGTGTGCGTGTGAACAGGAAATGGAAGTTCACGAGAGCTCCAAGATCTACACTCATTTCTTCTGACAATGACAGTCTCCGACGGGATGTTGACTTCTTTCCTCAGTGCCCAAGCCAGCTGGTCACCGAAACCCCCGTCGTGTACTTTTTTTTCTTTCTTCCTCTTTTCCTTTTTCCCCTCTGTCGGCGTATCAGGAATGCATCGTAAGGTGTCGAGGCGTTTTATGTGTTTCCCCTCCTCCCCCTTTCTGGCAGCACATCGTCCGCGGTGAGACGCGAAGATACTACATAATGTTGAGGGAGTCGACTTGAACCAACAACAACCACAATCGGACCTGAGCAGGACACACAAACAAGGCAGAACCTGGTGGGGGCAGGATGCAAGCCGGATGGACAGATCCAAAGTGGTTTTGCGAATGCGCAAGGACGTGACCATTTTTAATCATCAATCAGCATGACCTCTGGGAGGCGAGCATGGCCTTTATGGTTCGAAATTAGGGCATATTTTGTTTTGTGTGTTTGTGTGTGCGTGCGTTACGGTATTCATTTTTTTTTTCTCTCCTTTTGTTTTGTTTATTTTTTTTTAATTTTTTTTTACAGACAAATGGGGTAAACATGTGAGGAGCGATTGGCACAAAAAAGTCGTAGCATCCAAGTGACACACTTTGTTGCGATCTGAGAAAAGCAGCAGGGCAAAAGAGGGGATTTCTCAGTAGTGGTACGGTTGCACAGCCTGCAACAAACCTTTATAAGCGCAATTACGCCTAGATAGTCCAAAAGTCAATGCAGCAATCCTCTCTTGAGTTTCGTGGGACCGTATATCCAACTGACAGAAGAACACAGATGATGAGAGAATGTGACGAATCTCTCAAGATGCCCGAGTTCCTCCCTTCCCCCCCCCCTCGTCTTCCTCCTCCTGACTACTTTAGGCTTGCTGTCGCTGACTTGGGGCACGGAGGAGTTGCTGATTCTGGTTCGACCGAGTGACAGAACCATAGCATATATGGCTAGACCAAGCCTGGAAATTGCGTATTCCCCCGTGTCCCCCCTTGCAGGTAAAAGGAATGATGTTGAAGCGGCGACAGATTGGCAATGAGGATGACCAGCTCAAATACGAAAGTGGATTCAGTCCGAGTAAGTGCTATGCATATGGAGTACGTGGCTGCAGTATGTCCTCTTTGAGACACACCGGCATGAAGACGAGGGGGGATTTTTTGGGGGGTTGGACCGGGGGGGAAGGGAGAGAGAGGGGGGGGGGGGAAAATAGAGGATGAGGATGGAGGGCAGTAAGTGACTTTGTGCCTAGGTACAATTTATGCTGCTGCTACTATGATATGCTAGTATTACACGCCGAGGCAAGGCTTATCTTATCGCGTAGACAAGGCTGAAAGAGCCAACCAGGAAGAAAGAAAAAAAAGTTCGTCATTTTTTTCTCCTTCTCGAAACATTCACTCATTCATGTTCAACCTTGTTCATTAAAGTCTCGTCCACCCAATTGATACACCAGCTACCAATCTCTACCTAACTTTCCTTCACCTTTTGGACATTTTGTTCTTCTACTGCCTTTGCTATCCACTCTGGAGGTTGTCATTCGGCGGTTTGGAGGGCCGGGTGGTCGTCCGGTTTCGAGATTGTCGCTACTGCTGCTGTGCGGCAGAAGAAGGGTGGTTGGGATATCGAGCGGAATCTCATCCTTTGCGACTGCGGCCATGACTTCTGGGACAGTCAATCCCCCGGCGGCGGCGCCGGCAGTGACGAGGCCAGCCAAGCTGCACGGGCGTGCATTCTATGAGAGCATAGGAAGTCCCAAGTACATTGTCGCGCCGATGGTGGACCAGTCCGAGTTTGTACGTCTTTGGTTTTTCCTTTTGCGCTCTGCTGACGAGGCTGAAGTGTGAGGGTCATGTACACACACGACTCTCTGGACAAATAGCTAACCTCTTCATGCGCATATTCACGACAAGCAGGCCTGGCGAATGCTCACGCGCTCCTTCATGTCCGAGTCCGAACGCTCCAGCATCCTTGCCTATTCACCTATGCTCCACGCCCGCCTCTTTGCTGACAGCCAAAAGTACCGCGACTCGCACTTTCAGCCGACAAGAGCCTCGATGCTGCCCAGTTCCAACGACTACACTCCTCCTTCTTCTAATACTGCTGCTGCTGCTGCTGGTGCCACTCCAGCTGGCGGCGGCGGCGACGACGACACACCCTACCTCGACGGCAACCCCGCCACCGACAGACCGCTCTTCGTACAATTCTGTGCCAACGACCCCCAGGCCCTCCTCGAGGCGGCCAAGCTCGTGGCCCCCCACTGCGACGCCGTAGACCTCAACTTCGGCTGCCCCCAAGGCATCGCGCGCAAGGGCCACTACGGCGCCTTCCTCCAAGAGGACCAGACCCTCATCCACACCCTCGTCCGCACCCTTCACGAGAACCTTTCCATCCCCGTGACCGCCAAGATCCGCATCCTCGACACCAAGGAAGACACCCTGGCGTACGCGCGCAACGTGCTGGCGGCCGGCGCGAGCATCCTCACCGTGCACGGGCGGCGGCGCGAGCAAAAGGGCCATCTCACGGGCGTGGCTGACTGGGGGTATATCAGGTACCTGCGGGAGAACCTGCCGCCCGAGACGGTGCTGTTTGCGAACGGGAACGTGCTGCAGCACGGGGACCTGCAGCGGTGTCTGGACGCTACGGGGGCGGACGGGGTCATGTCGGCCGAGGGGAACCTTTCGGACCCGGCACTGTTTGCGGCCGCCCCTGCGGTCGGGCAAGGGGGCAGAGAGTACTGGCGGGGCAAGGACGGGCGGGGCGGGTGGCGGGTGGATGCTGTGGTGAGGCGGTATCTGGATATCATGCACCGCTATGTGCTGGGACAGGAACCTCCTGCGAGGAGGGCTCTGTTCGTGCCGGGGGATGACGCGAGCTGGCTGGTGGATGAGAAGGAGGAGGAAAAAGACAAGAAGAAGAAGAAGAAGAAGAAGGAAGACGACGAAGGAGACAGAAATGGCGGCGGCGAGGCCCAGGAACCCGCAAGAAAGAAGCGGAGGAAGGATGGCGGCGGCGGCAACGACAACAAGCCCAGACCTACCAAAATGACCTCGGTCACGGCCGGTCCCAACCTGGTCGCCATGCAGGCACACCTGTTCCACCTGCTACGGCACTTTGTCACGAGGCACACAGATGTGCGAGACGCGCTGGCCAGGTCCCGGCTGGGCGACATTGCCGTGTACGAGAGGATCCTGGACATGGTGGAGCGGAAGGTCGCGGAGGGGTTGTTGGCGTATGAGGCCACGGGCGGCAAGAGTGTGGAGGGGGAGGATGACGGGAGGAACGGGGCGTATGCGAAGGGGTCGAGGGCGGATGGTGATGGTGATGGTGATGGTGATGATGGTGGTGGTGGAGGGGCGAAGGAGAAGGAGGCAAAAGAGAAGACTGTGGTGGACGATCCCGACAGCTCGGTGGCGACGGTCAGGCGGTGCAAGAGGCCGTGGTGGGTTGCGCAGCCTATCGTCCGCCCGCTGCCCAAGGAGGCTATGGCCAAGGGGGCCATCTCGCTGAGCAAGAAGGACAAGCAGAAGAGGCTGGCCGAGGAATCCCTCAAGAAGGAAGAGGGAAAAGAAGAGAATGACGAGGCCATAGTGAGAGGCCCGGGAGATGCTGCTGCTGCTGCTACGAATGGGCAGGAGGCCAATGGCGATGGGACCAAGACGGGTCAGGCTACCGAGATTCTGGAGAAGACTACCAGTTTCCCGGATAGCGGTCTGGTCTCAGGCTGACATCTCTCTTGGCTATCGACCAAGATGGATGGGGAGGAAGATAACTCCAATGTCTATTCTTCATCTCTTTTTATCTCTCTACAAGAAGAGGAACAGGAAGAAGAATAAATCTATTCACCTGACCCAAAGTCTAGATGCACCCTGGCCGTACTCTGCAGATGCTCCACCACCCTCTCCTCCGCCTCCGCCATCTCCTCCTTGATGAAATCCTCCAGCCTTATCCTGAGACCATAGAACTCATCCTCCACCTTTTCGTCTATGGCTTCGCTCGAGCCTGCAAGGTCCTCTGCCAGGCGGTCCCCCTGCCTCTCAGCATACTCCTCGGCTAGCAGCTCCATCTTGACCGTCAGGCGCTTCTCCAGGGCATGCATCTCTTGATTCACCTCCTCGCGCACAATCTTCCGGCACATGGTTTCTATGATCGCTACCAGGTCCGCCCGCATCTCGTCAGGCTCCGAGGTGTCAAGCCGCCGTTTCTTGGGTGCTGGTCCCGAGAGATCTGCAGCGGCGGTGGCGGCGGCTGCCGATGGAGAACTTGAGCCGGACTCGCGATATGATGGCGGGGCTTCGCCACTTGGCTGAAGGGGTTGATCGGCCTGGGCGGGCGACGTTTCCGAGCTGCCAACGACAACTTTCATCCCACCTCTGCCCTCATACAGGCAGGCAAGGTCGGTCTGCCCAGGATGGGACGTCAAGCCATCACGAATGCCACTACAAAGGGATAGTAGATGCTCCTTTGAGACCAGCTGATGCGGTATAAAGATATCGAGCTCAGTAGCCTGGGCGAGCGACCTCGACCGATCCAAAACCTGACCTTCCACTTTGTTCTTGGGCGTCAAGGCTACGGTCTTTGGGCCGACGACATCGGCCGGTGAGCGCAGGATGAACCGCAGGCATGAGAATGCAGAGCCAAGGGATTGGGCTGTGGTCGGGGGTATTGAACTAGGTTCGGGCGACTCGTCGAGAGTCAAGGTCTGGATCCGTTCTGGCGGAATGAAGAGATATAGATACGTCTTGGTTGATGGCCATGACTTGAGCACCAGGCTGTCCCTAAGCTTGAAGAAGGCCGTACCCGCACGCGAGTCATATTGAAGATGTAGATTGAGACTTGTGTGCTCCCCTCGCCAGGCCACAACGGCAGGCGTGGAAATGTTGATTTGGCATTCCTCTTTGGTTTCCGTGTCAGAGCACTCGGAGGCTGTCGATTCCTGGGAGGAGGCGGCCGCCATCGAGGCTCAGTATCGTGTAGGAGGCGAAGGAGACTGCAATCATGTTAGCTACTACTATCAAGAGGCCTGGTGGCCCAAAAAGCATTTGTTTGAAGATTGATATCCCCTGCCGTCAGTCAGACCAACGGCAGGATCCCACCCTCCCAGGCTTTGTGGTAGAGCAGCCTCGGCTCTTGTCCCGCGGACGAGGAGGAAGAGGAAGAAGAGGGATAAAAGTCGACAGAACCCCGACACTTGCAAAACGTGTTGCCGTCGCCGCTCACAGGCAACTTCTTGATGAGCTCCTCTCCACAAGACCCCGGTTGTTCCCACGGCGACAGACTGAAACCGCCATGGGGTACAATTCGGATATTTTCATGATCTTGCGCGCGTTAAGCGTCAGCCCCTTCGGGATGTGAAAGTCCAGCGCCAGAAGCTACTGCGACAACAGCATCCTTCAGACTGCCGCCACGCCGACGAGGCAGCCCACAAGAAGTTCCTCTTCCGACCTCGGTTCCCTGATTGCCAGCCAGCCAAAAGGGAGACGCCCAATCAGGTACTGCGTCGTCATCTGAGCGCGTTGCACGTCAACTCGTCGGAGTGGTCGAGGCACGGCGGCCAGGGCGAAAGAAGAAAGGATAAGAGAGAAAAAAAAAGGAAAGGTGACAAGTCCCCGCACGCTTCAGGCTCGACGACGATGCTCGTCCGGGGGGTTTCGCGTGACGCTGCAGGCCCTGGACAAGCGTCCAGTCAGTCTGAGGCGCAGGTCACGCCTTTCCCCGGGGCATTCGTTCGTCCAGCAAGCGTGCGCGGCTACCCGCCGTCGGAGCGGATACCTTTGAACTGGGCGACCCTGTTCGTGGTCTGAATCAACAGCGTGTGCGCATCGGGGTCGTGGGTGTGGAGGATTGATGGTACGGTGGGTGGGTGGGTGGCAACGAGAGAAGGAGATGAGCGGAGGCTGCAGCTTTGTCGTCGTCAGGTGAGGTTGACCAAGGAGATTGACACAAGCAAAGCGCGCCTTGTATGGGGGGGGGGGGGCGGGCTTATGTCAGCTGCAATGGGGAGTGGCTGGAGTGGTCTGTGCCCACACCAACCCCCCCCCCCTAACAAGGGCGCACGTAAACTTACCTATAGGGAGATAGTGGCTGGAGAAATGATGGATGGTACGGACAGAATCATGTTTAAGTGTAACGGCTGTACAGGCAGCAAGAAAAGAAATGGTTATATATCGTAAGAAGATGGCTGTGAATGGTGGCTATGTGAAAGTGTAAGTAAATGTAGTCAAGTGCCCAGGTGAATGTCCCCAGTGAAGTACCTGGCCTTCACATCAAAGTCCATTCACTGTGTATTCTTTCTCCCTGACATTCAGTACTGTATTCAATGCCTGGAAGAAGAAACACCAAAAAAAAAAAAAAAAAAACAGAAGAAAAAGAAGAAAAAGAAGAAAAAGAAGGAAAAGAAGGAAAAGAAAAAGGCAACGTCAATTGATCGAGTCCCAAGATCTACATTTATGAATGCATCGCAAAACCTGTGAAGGGGACGTCCTGCAGATAGGCTACCTGCCGAGACTGTCAAACCCTAGTATCAAGACATCTCACCCACGGCGTGTCACGACCGTTCCCTGATTGTTCAGATGTCGAAATCGGGTCGCTCAGCACCAAAGGAGTGCACGACGTCGGCCGTAGGATCGGATTCCTTTTGATTTCCCGAGGCCATTTCCACTTCTCCTTCCAAAATTGCCTCGAAGCTCTCGTCCACCTCGCTCAACACGGCATGACAGCGTCCTAGGGCGATGGCGGAAGCTTCCATGGTCTCTCCGGCCGAGATCATGGTGCGATAGTCGTTGGCCATAATATCACTGTGTCAAACATCATTAGAATCCTGAATCGCTTGAGGGAATGGAGGCTTGATCACTGACTGCACGATTTCTTCCGTGGCTTTGGTGAGGCCATCCGCGATTGCCTCCCAAGTCTTCTCCACACCCACGAGAGCATTCTTGCCCAAGTTCTTGAAGATGTCGAATTTTTTCTTGTCCACCCACGCATGCATCACATCCCTCATCCGCTGGTAGCATTTTTTGCCTGGCACGATGTTAGTGTTTGGGATGAAGCTGAACTCGCGCCTGATGGACATCAACTTACCCTTCATCCCAGCACACCTATCGTAGCACTCCCTCATGCCGGCCTGGACTTGAGGTAACAAAGTCCGATTCGCTTGCCGCTGCCCTCCCGTAATAGCCCTCTTCGATTCTTCGATCACGCTAGCGATAGCCACCCGGTGCTCTTCACAATGCTTCCCGAGGAATCTTAGGGATCCGGACCTGCACTCTTGAAGCGCTCGGCGCCCTTGCATCTTGTCGTGGAACTCTTTCACTCTCTGCCCAAAATCCTCCACAAACTGGTCCAACAGGGCTGGGACCCTCTTTCCGAACAGGTCCTCCCATGACTTGGTAACAGGGCTTAGGTATGGCTGCAGCAGGTCTTCATTGAAATTGCGCGCCTTCTTACTCGCTGTCTTTCCCCCATGTCGTCTGCAAATTGCTCTGAACGTTCCGCAAGGGATGCCTTGCCCCCCATCCTTCTCGCGAGTAGACCAGCCAGCCGCAATGGATGGAGCTGCACTCGCAGCAATAGCAACAACTTTGGAATCCTTCCTACTAATGCCTCGGCGCCCAACGCCTAGAAGCCTTGACTTCAACTTGAAGATGTACGCCTCCAGATCCTGCGCTATCATCAGTTTCACCGCGAAGCAGAATTTGGTATGGAGGAAGAATATACCTTGTTCAACTTCTGGACCTCGTTTTCGAGGAATTCTAGCTCAAGGACCTGGTCCTGCTCGCATAGCCTCGTAGGGTGCCTGTCAGTATTGGCTGCGGGCGTGATTTGGCAACAGCAGGCTGTTAGTACCACGAGCGACGAAATCAACGTCAGGAAGGAATTGAGAAAATCCCTATGCTTCCTGATCTGATCCATATACGTCATTTTTTCCCCATGCTCTATAAGTCCGGGTATGCCAGTATCGTCGAGATCTCGGAAACCATGGACCGGGTTCTCGCGCCGTTCGCTTGTTTCTCTCAGTTGCCGATATGCAGAGCTGGACACACAATAGACTGGGAATGATTCCGCAAGTTGGGAATAGTCGCGCTGCTCGGGACCGCCTTTCTGAGCTGGAAGTCCGGCATTCGGCGCATCTTCCTCATCACCATCATCGATTCTGCAAGCCTCAGATTAGTCTGTGGTGACACGGCACCATTATGCGTGGATCACTCACTCTTTGATCCCCATTGCGAAATCATACTTGATGGCTCTTGTCGAGGCTGCATTTCTGGCCTGGACACACATCCTCGGCCCCTCGGTAGCAGCCAAGGCGAGCCTGCCCTGCAGATCAAGGAGCTCCTTCTTTGCAGTGTCAAACTCCTTCTGGGTATTGTAGTAAAGGAGCTCCTTTGACTCTGCCTCGTTCTCGAGCTTGACCAGTTCTTCAGTGATCTCCGAGGCTGTCAATGGCGTATCCTCCTCGGACTCGGAGTCGGATCCGTTGTCATGGCGCTTCCGCTTGGCTGGCACACGGCTGCGGTAGGCAGGTTTGCCCTTTTTGACATTCTTTTCGTGTTTCTTCCACTTACGTATTTCGTGTAACATGGCTTGACGATCTGCCTCAACTTCTTTCAAATTTTCCTCCATTGGCTTCAGCTTGGCCTCTGTTTGACCCACAATGACCTTGAGCTGTTCTTCTTTTGCAAACATTTCTCTGATGCGATGGTCCTTGTCATGAGACCTTCTAGACTCTTCGAAATTGATATCGTCAGTCTTTGTGCATACAAAGACCACGTTTGAGACTAAGTATTCATATGTGGGATTAGCCATTGATTTCCAGCTGAAGACTCAAGGGGCGAGAAACGCATACCATTGTTGTCCATCAGGATCTGTGTTTTGAAGGACTTTCCCAACAAATCTTTGGCTGATTTATTATCCACCGCTCGTTGGATAGGTGCGACGACAAAGATGGCATTGGCCTCGCTCAGGTAGTCCTCCGCAACAGAACAACGAGTGCTGTTGGCATCCTCAACACCTGGAAGATCGATAATAGTGAGGCCGGTCGACAGAACTGGAGCATGACAGTAGATGCGAACGACTTTTAAAAATAAAAAAAAACCGTTAGCCTTCTATCTCGGTGTTCATCCCGCTGAGTGTACAGAGATGAAGCGAGACTCACCTTTGATAAGAGGCCAGATCTCTACGGACTCCTCGCCTTCCTGTTCGCAGTCGAATTCTTTCTTGGCACTCACCAAGTACCTCTGCAGCAATGAAGACAGGCCTTTGGCAGTCCCACAGGCCATCTTCTTCGTAGTACCCAGGACCTTGAGTGCACCTTCGTCCTTTGTCAGCTGCTCCGGCCTGCTCTTCATAAGGTGAGCATGGCTAATTTTCGGAAATACAGCACGAATTTTGCTATAGGCTTTGCCAGCGTCACTGTTAGGATCGTTCCAGGTTGGCTTGCCGGCATCATTGTCTTGGTCCTCATCGTCCTCGAGGTCTGCGAAGAGGTTCCTCAACTCAAAATCCCATTCCTCCTGGGAGCGGAATTCGACCTCAGCCCGGTAGGCTTCTTTCAGGTCTGTCACGTGGTTGTAGGTAATTTCTGTCACGACGGCAGTGCAGGCTAATATTGCATCGGCTGTCAGTAACGTTCAGCATCCAAGGTCTTCAGTAAAGAGGTGAAAAAAGATGCTGTACCTTGGAATCCGTCCGTCGGCAGGAAATATTCCTCGCCTAGCAGACTATTTATCAAGGAGCTCTTGCCAGCTCCTGTAGCCCCTGCGACTGCCACAACGATCCTGTCGGTATCTATCGGCGTTTCCAGAAGCTTGTCAATCTTTTCGAGCCAATTCGTCCGATCCCTCTGCTGCTTCGCTTCAGACATAGGTGTGCGAAGCCGCGTGAGGATTCTGCGTGCATGGCTGACACCAAGCTCCAACTTCGCAAGATCTTCAGTGTTGTTCATCAGGCTGCGGACCATGTCCAGCGTGACTTCCTTTGGCTCCTGTGGAAGGTCGACTGTGGAGCTGGTCTCAACAAATTCCTCCGTCTTATGGGCGATGACGGTATCCATAACTGAGGTTGAAGTCGTCATACAGCTAGACGATCCCGTAATATCTCGTTCTGTTTTGACCTGAGGGTGAGACTCAACCGAAGCGATCGTCCCATCACCAGGAGGTCCCGTTGACATAGCCTCGGTGTTCTCGACAGCCATGACGCCGCTTTCAACGACACGCTGTGAAAGTAGCGTAGGTAAGTTTTTTCCGAGGTGCTGCGTGAGTGGTTCAAACCAAGGAAGTGATCCTTGAGCGAGAAGAGAATTGTGATTTATTGGGGGGTGATTTGATATGTCAAAATTGCTCGGAAGAGGGCAGTGACGAATCAATTAGTGATGAAATTGGACCCCGCACTATCGAAGACAGGACGATTCTCAGTGATGTGGTGGTAAATCAGCAGAGTAGGATGAGTCTGGGGAAGTGAGGTCAGCGACGGGGAAGCGGCTGGCTTAGAGGTGATCTAACCACAGTGCGCCAGAGAAGCGATCGAGGAAGGGAGGAATGGAAGGAAGTCCGAAGAAAGAGTGCTTTTGATTGGAAGGTGTAGGAAATCAAAGATGCAGTTGCCAAAAGATGTAGTCTTGTGGAAAGAAGGAATATGAGCAGAAGATTGTTGAGAAATTTGACTGAGGGAGCCAGTTGCTGCTATGCTAACGATCAGTGCTGAATACTTTAAAGGAGGTACTTAAGAAAGGACCTCCGGGGGGGCCAGCTCTTACCTTTGGCGAATTGGAAAGGTCAAACCAGAAGCTCAGAAGGGTTTGGAGCCCGAGTGTTGAGAGACATGACCCAATTCAAATCTTCTTGAGATGTGGTTCTTGCCGTCCTTGTTTTGATTGCCCCTAGAAATAGAAATGGGACATATGTAGCCGGATTCTGTGGTGAAGATGGCGGGTTAAGAATGTAGTAGGTAAAGGATGTGAGCCTGGAAGTGCAGTTTCTATGGGACATTGAAGTCCTAGACTTGGAATCGGCCGATTTTTGATGAATAGAGAAGGAGAGGC
>JACWST010000036.1:116349-156353 GCA_014850475.1 Cryphonectria naterciae | reverse complement strand
CAGAGAGAAGGAGAGGCAGAGAGAAGGAGAGGCAGAGAGAAGGAGAGGCAGAGAGAAGGAGAGGCAGAGAGAAGGAGAGGCAGAGTTGTGTCTGATGAGAGCTGGCCCCGCAGAACGAATCGCCTGTGGCTTTGCAAACTGTTGATGGATCCTTCCTGCCCACAATCGCCTTCCCTCAAACGGAGATAAGAAACGCGTCAACGATGATTCCGACTTTCAGGAGCTGGAAATACGTAACAAGGTCATCGATATGTCCTCTCACCCAGTTACCCAGTATCTGCCTGATCCACAGTTCTCGAGCGGGTACTGGAGGTCTTCAAGCTTTCAGTAAGCAGCAGTGCGGGCTTGAATTTCATGTAAGGGTTTCAGTCAGTGAGTACGGCTTGGAAGATGATGTAGCTGGCTGCCTCAAGAGATTGTATCGTCACTGTCACTGCACGAATACTGCCAGAGATCCGTAGCTTATAAGGGAACTCCACCTCCTAAAATGTCCATTTGAAGATGATTTTGCTCGAGGGAATTGAATTGACTTGCGTGCTACTCTGAGGATCGCAGAAAAGAGAGTGAGAAGGGGACTCTCTAAGAAGGTTATGCCATAGATGAGCCATGGCTGAACGTGAAGCTGTCCCGTTTTCTCTTCCCACACAGATACTGATGGCCCAGATTTGTACACTCGTACAGAAACAGGAAACTTGTTGAAGCTCTTATGTTGATATTGCCCAGGTGTAGGACAGCATTGGCTAAATTGAGATGAATGAGACAAGCCCAGCTTTGGGGAGGAAAGGCGAGACCAAAGGAGAACCCAAGAATTTAGGAAAAAATAAGGGAAG
The DNA here is from genome assembly GCA_014850475.1 of Cryphonectria naterciae. Taxonomy (NCBI): domain Eukaryota; kingdom Fungi; phylum Ascomycota; class Sordariomycetes; order Diaporthales; family Cryphonectriaceae; genus Cryphonectria; species Cryphonectria naterciae. The sequence continues at coordinate 155,523 of JACWST010000036.1, read as the reverse complement.
ACAGTCATATGGTCTGACTGTCTGACATAACCTCGGTGGAAGCGCTGGCACATGATCGCAATCTGATGTCAATTTTCGGTGGTGGATGTCCGTTGTCGACTACAGACCAGAGAATCTACTGCCTCCGGACCACCAAGGTGAAGCCAACACCCAGCCAGGTTGCATCAAAGTCATTGGAGATATACAATGTGCAGAAACTCTTATGTTGAGACCAACCAATTGGTGCTTTGTTCAGGTATTGTTGTTGAGGTCTGTTGGTGTGGTGGTGGTGGTCAGAGGAGGTGTTCAAGGTTCAGCTAAGCTTCTTAAAGAATTTGGGGGAATTGCCTGCCACATGCCCATGCTGTGCGACCGTGAACAGGAGACCCCGCTTCTGTAGGTCTAGGCTAGGCCTGGGCAGCCTGATAACCTTGCAGGGCAGATCCCTACTCCAAACCCCAGCAGATCCGATGCAGATTGCTTGCAGCCCACCACCACCTGCACAACACTGACCACAACTTCTTCTCGTCAATGATGATCTAATCAAATCTCTTCTTTCCAACCTTTTGACCTCCTCCACTCGGGACTCTCGACAACCAAAACAGACCCCCTCTACCTCCGGATAGGACAGTGAGGCCACACAATCACAATGGCTCGATTTGTGCACTCATAATTCAATTATTGGTCTTACGTTGGTAGTGCAAGGCTGCAGGAGGGGGGGTTTCCAGTCACAATCACTGTCAGGACAGCTGGGTTCTTATCGTTCGTGCCGACATCGCAGCCATGGACAACCTTCACAGCGCAACAAAGCTCATCTCAGAGCTCACCACCAAGCTTGCTGAGCTGGATGGCAAAGTTGTTGCCTACCGTCTGGACATGGCTGCTGAGTTCACCAGATACTCCGAGGAGCTTCTCAGAAGTGTCCCAGAGGATGTGGCCTACCTGGTCTCACAAGCCATTTCGGAGTCAGTCAGAAACTATCCTTCTCTGTATCCCCCAGGCAGTGACAATCCACCTCGCTCCCCAACCATATCCGCAACTCCAACGCCCAACAACCTCGAAAGCATACCCTGGCTCGGGAAAACCTGTTCAACTTCTCCTCAAGACGCAAGCAATTCTGGCGAGGTTGAACCCGCGCCCGGCCAACGCAGCCCTCACGACCGAGAGCTAGAGTTCCAGGGCCTTTTTACTCCAGCGTTCCTCCCGCTCCTCGAAAGCGTTGATCGGCCATCCCACTCATCTCCCGCCTCGCCAGACACAGCCGACTCGGCCAGAACTGACCGTCGGCCCTCCATTGGCGAAGTTCAGAGCTCAGAGGACACTCGCCAGCGCCACCACAGGCCTAGCCCGCTACGTCGCGGTACTGACACGTCGGTCGACTCTCTGGCAAGCGACAGCAGCGGTGCCAAGAACAGGAAGAGCGCCCTACGACGATCCTCAGGCTCTTCCAGGCCCGACAGCCCACGTGATCATCGTCGCGTGCGTTTTGATTTTGAGGGCCAGGAGGTCTTACCATCATCTTCACCTCAGACCTCCACCGACATGCTCAAGCAATCAGCGGGAGCAGCAGAGAAGTCAGCTCTCGCAAGTGACCCATACGCCACATCACTGAGCGATATCCAAGGAGAGGAAGACCAGCAGCAGTACGGGCCTCCAAAGAAAGTGTCATCCACTCAAGCTCTGCGAAGGTTATCCAAGGAGCCTTTAGACGAAGGAACTGTGTGGACTGTGGTGAACGCCGAGACCGGATCTGAGAACTCATTACCCCGCGAAACAGATGCTCTCCGCAAGATTGCAGCCAGCTCAACGCCGCCCCAGCACAACTCAGACGAGGGCAAGATACCTGCCGTAGAGGTTCCTGAGCGTTTGGAGGGGGAGGCTCGTGTCGAAACTCGCACAGTGGCTGGGAACGATGCTGACAAGCGCCAGCATGAGACCACCAAGGGTGGGCCCGGGCAGGAGGAAGATGACTCTGATGAAGAACCCGCCCTGTTCATGGCCTCCAAGAAGGCGAAAGCGAAGACGACCTCTGGCACTGCTGGAGCCAGGACCGTTGCTAATGAGCCAATTGCTCCTCAGCCTATGCGATCCGAACCCACTGCAGGCCAGGCCAGTCGCATCATACCGGAGACTTCTGGAGAGGATGACCGCATCGAAGCGAGCGACGGAAAGCGCAGCACAACGGCATCTCATGTCGTTTCCCAGGACAATAACAAGCTCCAGAAGCAGCCCCAGCACAAGTCGGCTGGCCCAGAGGACGAGGATGACGACGAGTTCTTCGCATTTGATGACGACGAGGAGAACGACAGCAACCAGGAGACTCGGGCTGCGCGGTCCCGAACTGAAAAGTATTTGATCGAAGCCCAAGATGACGAGCCTGAGAACATTGAGCACCACGACAACCACACCAAGGAAACCTTATCGCACAGCGGTGGGCGTAGGTCGCCTCCTACCAATTCCAGGTCCGGCTCGCGGCCTGCATTTACAGTGCCGGCCCAACATCATACCAAGCCCGAGGGGACTCGATCATTGAGCACGTCCATCGGGTCATATGCAGGACGGTCCGTGATGCCCGGTCCGGTGAAGGATCAAGAACTGCTCAAGCAGCTAGAGAGCGTCGACGCCGATGTGCCGTTCTTCGTTGGCAGCGTCAATGGACGAAGCGGCCCTGATGCCTCTAATGTTAAGAGCTACCAGGCAAGTTTGCTGAGCCCGAACCAGATGTCTGGAAGTTTCGCCGAACGCTTCATGTGGGAAAAGGAGCAGGGAGTCTCTTACGATAGCGACAAGGATGAAGTTGAGGACATCGTGGACAAGGCGGCGAAGAAGAAGACACGGTAGGCATCCCGAATGCCACAAAGCTCCCTGAGATATCCATGCAGAAGCGAGACGGGTTTTTCAACACTGCCGGCGGCGGTGTTGCTCAGTGCGTACGTGGCCTCCGGGAATTTGCCGGCCTGCGAATCATACTGTGTTCGGTTGCATGGACAGAGGGAAAGATAACTGTTTGGATCGTGTTTGTCTGCCAAGGGGAGGGGGACATGTTTGCATTACACTGTCTCTCAGTGCAGGTTAGCATTGCATCTTGTGTGGTGTTCTGAACTGGGTTGGGTGGGAAATTGCTCACGGGGTCACAAGGACCCTACCATTAAGTCAACAGCATCTCATCAGATGCGACAGTCAAATTGACACCATATTGTAATGTCTGATTACCATGTGCTGAAGATGTGAGCATGAGACCTGATGTGCTCAGTGGCTGTGGTATTCTGAATAGCTGGGCAATAATTCGAGGTGAATGAGTACAACAAACACAGCACCACCAGAATGTTTGCTGATGTAGACTCTGGCTCAATGCTAATGGAACTCTTTCTTCCCTGTACCATAGGAACCAAGTTGGGTGAATGCAGTAGGGTCATGTTGGCGGCGGCTTATTCTAGAGGGAATGTTGTGGGCCTCAGGGCACATAGTAACTTCAGTTTCATGGTCGCTGATGTGGTGACCAGCCTGCGACCAAGAGGATTCTGCTGCAGGTACAGCTAGGACATTGAATACTGATGAGTCAAGCTATACTTACAAACTAAAGAAGCAGTTATTGAATCATTTGAATCAAAGGAAATGTTGTATCGAAACAAGAGGGTGTTGTAGTTTGAGAAAATTTATTTCACATGTAACGAGGTTTGATGGTCGACCCTTTCTTTACTCACTAATAATCACCGAGTAGACTCTACTACATACAATGCTACAGTTGCCAAGTGGCAGCTTGTGTGATCTTAGTCAGCGGTCCAGAAGGTGGGGTTGGCGGCCATCCCACCCCCCCCCCCGGGGTGGCAGGGGTTCATAGGGTGCCAGTGGCAGCCCAAGAATAGAAGTAGTCTCAGTCCTCCACGCCCCTCTCTGACTGGGCTGCGAACTTGCATTTCTACCAACAAGCACCGCAGCTCTGCCTCTTGTCTGTCTGGCCTGGCAACACCACGATATCGATTCCGCACATCGCATACTGTCCCTTGATCCGTCAACCTTCTTTGGACGACACTCAGACTGTAGAGTCTGGCCAGCTGCTCTTCCTACCGAGACGACGATAGCATCTGACGAGTCACAGCCTGCGCTGACGTGGGGTAGAGTCAGTGAAACCTCAACGCACAAGATAGAGACTGTGAAGAGCATCCTGTTTGACCCTCGCCACACTACCCGACGCTGTCCACCCGTCGACCCTTTCCAGAACATCTCCTCTATATTGCGAAACGCCTCCCAAAACACGATGGACGGCAAACGCCATCTTTCCTCCTTCCAACAGCTGGAGAAGCTTGGAGAGGGAACCTACGCGACGGTAGGTGCTATTGCTGCTGCCCTGGCGCCGTCCCCCAGACTCTTCAAGGCCGTATAGCTAATGTCAATTGGTGGTGAAGGTCTTCAAGGGACGTAATAGACAAACCGGCGAGTTCGTCGCGCTTAAGGAGATCCATCTCGACTCGGAGGAGGGCACGCCCAGCACCGCGATCCGCGAGATCTCCCTGATGAAGGAGCTCAAGCACGAGAACATCGTGGGACTACACGATGTCATCCACACCGAGAACAAGCTCATGTTGGTGTTCGACTACATGGACGGCGATCTCAAGAAGTACATGGACACCAAGGGAGAGCGCGGCGCCCTCCACCCTGACCTCATCAAGTCCTTCATGTACCAACTCCTGAAGGGCATCGACTTCTGCCACAAGAACAAGGTGCTACACCGAGATCTCAAGCCGCAGAACCTCCTGATCAATGGCAAGGGGCAGCTCAAGCTGGGCGACTTTGGCCTGGCCAGAGCCTTTGGCATCCCTGTGAACACCTTCTCGAACGAGGTGGTCACGCTGTGGTACCGGGCCCCCGACGTGCTGCTGGGAAGCAGAACCTACAACACGAGCATCGATATCTGGTCAGCGGGCTGCATCATGGCCGAGATGTACACGGGCAGGCCGCTGTTCCCCGGCACCACGAATGAGGACCAGATCAACCGCATCTTCCGGATCATGGGCACACCCACGGAGCGGACGTGGCCCGGCATCACCCAGTTCCCCGAGTACAAGAACAACTTCCAGGTTTATGCCACCCAGGATCTCCGCGCGATCCTGCCGATGATCGACCAGGACGGCATCGAGCTGCTGCAGAAAATGCTCCAGCTGCGGCCAGAGCTCCGCATCAGCGCCGAGAAGGCCCTGGAGCACCGCTGGTTCAAGACGCTGCCGCAATTCCAAAACTCGCACGCGCAGCCGGCCCAGGCCATGAACTACCAGCAGCAGCAGCAGCAGCAAGCCCTCCCCTCGCAGGGCTACCCAACCCAGCAGCCTCAGGGCGGTTATCCGAGTTATTAGGACGACTCGACGCAGCACCCACAGGGGACGCAACTCTTGCCTCACCTCAACGCGCTCCCGTCGCATGGCTATCCTTCTCAGGCTGGTGGGCTGGGCCACGTGTTGGCCCACCATGGGGCTCAGTACCACCAGCCTGAGTTCCATCCGGGGCACTGGGTCCATCCAGCGCAGCAGGGTGTTCCGACAGTCCCTCCTCCAGCGCACCTAACAAGTTTTGATCATCAACAACAATTCCTGGGCCCTGCTCCCCCCCAACAGGGCCCTCCAGCCCAAATATCTCAGTGGTTCCCCTCAAATTACCAAGGCCATCCGGCCCAGCAACAACAAAATCATTTCAGGCCTGGTTTGGGTGAAGAAAACAATGTCTCCTTGCAGCAGCACCCGCAGGGTCCCTATGCGACCTACTGTGACTTTTGGCCACACGGAGGCAACAACCCCCCGACACATCCTCGCCACCCACGCCCGCCACGTCAGGGCAGCAGGCTGAGGTTTCAACAATACCCGTGAGATGCCTAGTGGAATAAGCAACTTTGGGCAGGGAAAGAAGAATATAGACTGGGAGAGGGAAAAGGGAAGAAAACAAAATTGGACATGGCATTAGGTAATACCGAAGACCAGACTTCAGGGAGTTGGGGGGGAAAGGCATTGTGTTGAGGCACAGAAGGAGGGAAGGGGGGTTTCCCATTGGCCCTACGATGGTAAGCGGACCTTTGTAACGACTAGGCCGCAGCGACGATATCCATCTACACAAGTCGAGGGATGGGCCGGATTCCCTTGGAATGATTATTCACACATGCCCCCAGCGATAATTTACTCGTGCAGACAATACAAAAATGACATCTTCGCGCACATGCTCTGTCCATATTATGACCGTGCGATGCACACGAGAAGGTCCAAAAACATAAAGATAAAAAACGTAAATCTCATTAAGTATTAGGCTCTTACTAATTCACTCATGTTGACATGCCTCGTCCCATGTTGACTCTCATCCACGTAGCTTACTACCACTCATACCTCATTGCCTTCAGATAAAGTTACGGGTGACGTTGACGGCCACGCATGTAGGGTTGTTGGGCACTGCTCCCGTCACCCAGGCGAGGGTCTGGTAGTAGTAGGACGAGCTGAAGGTCCAGCAGGCGTACCACTAGCAGAGAAATCATGTCAGTAAGATGATGTTATAAGAAAAAAAGAGAATAAGAAACTGAAAAATAAAAACAAATGCACAAGCAGCCAGCTTACCTGATACAGAGGATACGGCGTGATCTCGGTAGGGTAGGTGCCAGCCGTGAAGTTCTTGTCATCCACATACGACGAGTAGATAAACAGGTTGTCATCGTCGTCAAAGCCCACGAGGTCAGTCCCATCCGAGCCCGGCTCGAACTCGGGCGCGACGACGTTGCTGGTCAGGGGCGCGTAGAAGGCCAGGCCCGAAGAAACATTGTAGTCGCCCGTCGCGAGCACCCAGACGAGGATGCCCGTCTCGTAGGTGGCGCCTGTGCTGGTCGAGTCCGAGACGTTGAAGGTGAAGGTGTTGTAGTCGGTGGCGGTGCCGTCGGTGCCGTCGAGGCAGAGCTCCTCGATGGCGGCGCCGGCGTGGCAGGCGCCCAGGAACTGGCCGTCGATGGTGGTGTTGGCGCTGGAGAGCTGGAGGGTGAAGGGGGCAGAGGTGTTGTAGGTCTGGGCTGAGGCCAGGGAGGCCGCTGAGGCGGCGAGGAGGAGGGGTGTGGTCTTCATGGTGGTGGTGGATTTTATGTGGTTGATGGGGGATGGAAAATATCACTGACGTCAGGGCCAGTATAATAAGGAGAAGGAGGAGGAGAGAGGGAAAGTGGAAAGTTCAAGAACAGAAAAAAAGAGGAGCTTTGGGTTGATGGTCTCCAGAAAATTCCCAAAAAAAAATGTCAAGGGACAGAGGGGCGGACGTGGGTAAATATATATAAAAAGGAGAAAGAAAAATGGAGTGGCGATGCGATGATCAGCCCCAGCCCGCTGCTCTGTGGGTGATCGTCGGTGTGTGGTGAGCAAGGTACAGAGTATAGTATGTACTACTTACCTAAGTAAGTAAGTAAGTATGCAGGAAAGACATTAGTGGAGAGAGAGAGCACGAGCAAGGGAGTGAGATGTCACGATATTACCACGGACACCTTTCCACCCACCGCTCCTCCTCTTCTTCTTCTTCCTCCTCCTCCTCCGCCTCCTCTGTCTGCATGACTAGAACATGTTACCTACCAAACTAACCTCACCCCGCCCCCAAAAAGGAAAGAAAAAAGAGAAGAGAGAAAAAAAAAAAAGAAAGAGACTACACTTTTAGTACGCTGTCTACATGCTACGTAGTACCTTGGCTACCAATTGACCGACTTCTTCAGCTCGAGGTGCTAAAGGGTAAACGCCCAGCACTTGACCAGAGTGAATACGGCATCGCGCAGGCGACCTAACCCATCCCGTACGAACTCGTGAAAGGGCGGGCACAAAAAAAAGTGAACACAAGCCAGACCGGCCGAGACATTGGACTTAGCGAGGGCAGGGAGTGGCAGAGAAAGTAAAGTAGGTAGGGCGGGCAGCCCGTGTCAACCCAGGCAAAGGTTACTTTGCTAAAAAAGGACGAACGGAGGAGGAGCATGCGAGGGGGACAAGACCCTCCCGCATCATCCATTGATTGACTGTTGAGTTTTTCTGTGTTCTCGAAGAGAACTAAAAAAAATAAAAAAAAAGGAGAAAAAAAAGAAGGAAGAAAAAGAACCAAAACGGATGAAAGGTATCCCTGGGGTGTTTTCTGCTGCGTCATACAAGAAAAAGGCGACCATGGTTGCCATATGCAGCCTGGCGCGAGCTGCGGGTGCCCGTATTGTGTCTGACTATGCGTCAAAACATCATGTTGTTGGGGCGGATGGATGGGTGTTAATTAGGGTCAATGTGACCTGCTTGAATCGTTGGTGCTGACGTTTTGGGTCTGGGTGTGTGGGGGGGGAGAGAGAGAGAGAGAGAGAGACATGTTTGTTGTTGTTGTTGATGATGATGATGCTGGTGCTCCTCCTCCTTCAAAGGAAGGGAAGAAAAAAAAAGAGAGAGAAATAATTACTGAGGTTGGAAAGGAGGGAGAAGGGCCCTGGTAGTGAGATAGAGGATCGGATCAGCATTTGGCTGATGGCGATCTTCCATAAAAGAGGGTCCTTTTGGCGGGGTTGATCTCTTCCCTCTCTACCCAGTCTGCTCATCGAATTGACTGGATGCCTGCTACTTCTGCCTGGCACGGACCCGTGATGATGATGTCGATGATGCAGGGCCTAGAGACTGTCTCTCTGGTACTGACTACTATAGTTTGCCAGTCTGACAGCCTGACGACCAACTCGTATTCCTCTGGTCATGTGTCCGTTCTACTGCATGAACGACTTGACTGGTTCCGTTCCATTCCCCTCCTCCAGGGAATTTAAGAAAAAAGAGAAGGAAGAAAAGAAGAAAGAAAAAGACCTCTAACAAATAACCTTAAAAGATAAAAAGGACCATAGGTGTGGTGAACCACTGCAGACGGCAATCCTCGGCTTTCTCCATCAAGACATGGCGCCGACTACCGGGCTGACCTTGTCCGATCTTTGTCGTTTTGTCTCTTGTCTCGGTCTCGAGGAAGAAAAGGAAGCGAGATGCCACCTGCACAACGTACCCTTGGACAGAAACGGCGACAGCATCTTTTTTTCCCCCTTCTTCTTTTTTTCCTTCCCAAAAGCTGAGACATCAATTCTCCCAAGCGGTCCATGTCTCCGCTGATGCGTTATTAAGTAACATGTATAATGTTCCATTTCCTTACGTCCGACATCATATGATCCCTCGCGATAATATTCCTTGATTCGGGAAAGGAAGAGGAAGAAGAAAAAAAAAGGGTCATGTGTAGAACCCTGACCTTTATGACGGCATTAGGGCCTTCTTCCAGGGGTTTATCCCAAAAGTACAATTGATAAGTATATTGTGAAGACGGTGGCAAGCGTGGACATCTTTGTGCCTCTCTCATGATAAACGAGAGCAAAAGCTGATTTTGTCTCGAGAGAAGAACAACCGACAACACCACTGGACAGGAGATTTACTTGGGGGCGTAATAATACCCTCCTCGTATCGATAACTTCTTGTGTGTGTGTGAGAGAGAGAGAGTGTGTGTTGAGCGAGGGAGCGAGTGGGGTCCCCAGGGCATTCTTTGGTCGGGCGCTTACAGCAACAACAACAACGGCCTCCGGATGCAACGTTGAGCAAAACTGGACCAAGTATCTAAGTGCCAGACCTGGCCCAGACCAGCACATGCGACCATAGGTAGTGGAAAACTTGGGATCCCGTCTGCTCTCCCCTAAATAAGCCACTAACCGCCGGATTAGTAGTTAAGTGGGTGACCATTAGCGAATACCCGGTGTTGCATGTTTTTGCCCTCTTTGTTTTTTTTCTTCTTCTTCTTCATATCTTCCTTTTGATTCCTCCTTTGAGACTTACTATAACCAGTGATGATTATCTATAGTTACATATATCGTGTCGTCAGGCTCATACTGTATGACAAGTTGATGTTGTTTACCCTTTTTCTTTTCACTTTCCGAGGAGTCTGTTGAGGTTGCGCATATGAAAATGGTCACATGGGCAAAGACCTATGAGGGTCATATTCACTTTTGACTACTAAGAGATCATGATTGAGACATTGCCAATCTGAAGACGTATAGCATTGGTTGCTGATTCAGTATGGGAGGAGACAGGTCTAACAAGGTCGCAACTGTATGCCCAGCTATATTGCATCAGAGACCCAATCTACCACCTCCTCTCTAGGCAAAGATGCGGAGGCCAAAGTCGGCAGGGTCATTGAACCGCAGGCCCTTGTCCAAGGCGGAGATGCTCGCCAGCTCCTCAGCCGTGAGGTCGAAGTCGGTGGAGTCGAGGTTCTGGGCCAGCCTCTCCTTGTTGTTGCTCTTGGGGATGACGATGATATCGCGCTGTGTGGCCCAGCGGAGTAGGACCTGGGCGGGGGTCTTGCCGTGCTTCTTGGCGACGGCGGCGACGGTCTCGTTCTCGAACAAGGGGCCGACCTCCAGGGCGCGCTTGTTCTTGAGCTCGAGGAAGCTCTGCGGGCCGAAGGAGCTGTAGGCAGTCACCGCGATGTCGTTCTCCTGGCACATCTCGATCAGGCCCGGCTGCACGAGGTACGGGTGGTGCTCAATCTGGTTGACGGCGGGCTTGATCTTGGCGTAGCGGAGCACATCGTAGAGCAGGCTTGCATTGAAGTTGGCCACACCGATCGAGCGGAGGATGCCCTTGGGGTTGTCCTTGCTGATGACAAGCGACTCGAGGGCCTGCCAGGTCTCCTGAATTGGTACGGGGGCCTGCGGGGCGACGTTCTTCTGGGCAGCATCGGACCAGAAGCTTGGGGAGAGGAGGGACACGTTAGCATACTGCTTTTATTTTTATTTGTTTTTTTTAAGGAAGTTTCCTGTTGTCCCAGGTTGAGCAGAGAGTAGGTGGGTTGTTGTTCTGACTTACCATGGGTACTTCAGCTCACTCATGGGGAAGTGCTGTTGAGCGATGGGGAAGTGGATGAGATACTATGTGTGTGTGCGCGCAACGTCAGAATGTCGTCTTGAGCTGGAGAGTACAGAGGAGGATCGCATGAGTTGTCTTGCTCACCAAGTCCAGGTAGTCAACACCCCAGTTGTTGTTCTCAAAAGCCGCCATCTCGAGGACGTGAGGCTTGGCGTGGTAGTTGTTCCACAGCTTCGACGTGATGAAGAGCTCCTCGCGCTTGCAGACGCCCTCGTCCAGGGCCCTGCGCACGCCCTCGCCCGCCTCGGCCGAGTTCTGGTAATCGTGCGCACCGTCGATGTGGCGGTAGCCGAGCTTGATGGCGTTGTAGACGCTGTCAGCGGCATTCTCCCTGGGGACCTTCCAGATGCCGAAACCCACGAGGGGCATGTCGTAGCCAGACGAAAGCTTGATGGACTTGGTCATCCTGGCTGTTGTTGATGTTGCGTATGATCTTGCAAATGGTGTGGTTGTGAACTGTCGAAGGGCGTTTCGAAGCATTGGGAAGATGAAAATGGGAGGAGAACTAGGAAATTGCCCCTCGCGCTTGGCGGCAGCGGTTCGGCTTGCAGCTACAGCAGGAATGGAGACGTAACACCCTCTGCTGGAGAAAGTGATCGCAGGTGGTTGGTAGGGTGACACAAAAATTGTCTTGACTGACCATCGAGGTTCTCAAAATTAAATACCACCATGTTACCTCTTTAGGCCCAGTACATCCTCCTGCACCACATCGGTTTTCTCTTGTAAGGCCGTAGTAGAAGCTGCCTGTACTACGGTACAGTGCCGTACAGTACACGAATGACGTCGTATCGAGCCCTTCCCATCCCTGCAGTGCCTGCCTGTCTACATATACAAGCATACCACACCATATGGTACGTACTATGCACTGCATCATGTACAACAAGACGATGAACCACCCGGTAGTTTTTGTCGGTGCCATTGGATGAGAGGGTGGCACTTGGGATCACAGCCGCGCCAACCATCGATGAGCACCGCATAAGCCACTATATGCGATGGCACTCGGCCAAATGGAGCCCGAGTTGGACTAGCTACACAGTACTTGGGTTTTTCTCGACTGGGCGTTGTCTACAACTATAATCCGATCGCCAGTGGAGTGGTAAGTAGGGTGGATCATTCAAGCCTATGCCACATGCCTCTTGGGGATGAGCATCTGATGGTGAATTATGTTGTGTGGCTATTCCCAATGGACGAGACGCCGGCCACGATGACGACGTGCCTTTTTCCCCCCTCAAATAAGAGCGAGCGCTTGTTGCGAGGGTGGTTCACGACGGGACGGCCATCTTCATCTTGGTGATGCCAATCTCTGAGCTCTTGAGCCACTGCCCACTAGAGTTCTGGCGGAAGCACAACAGCTTCCCGTCATCCCCGACACATCCGAGGATCTGACCGTCATCGTCGAACCCCACCCGCCACATCGGTGACCTGTGGTTCTCTAGACTCGAGAGGATGGAGACGTAGTGAGGGATGTGGCCAGCCTGGTTCTTTCTCCGGTCGCTCTCGGATGATGGATGTTGCACGCCCTGGCTGATGCCCGAGGGATGATGTGATGGTGCTTGGCCCCTAGAACCGCCGCCGCCGCCGCCGCCGCCACCACCACCACCACCTCTCGCAGGCCCGTCAGGGTGATAACCGTTCTTGACGAGGTCACCTGAGGACCACGTCCTGCCATCCGCCCTGTCGTACGGGGTATCCAGCCGCACGACCCTCACGTACCCGTCCATACACGCCGAGGCGATGATGTCGTAGCCCCTAAAGTTGCCCGGCGCCCACGCCACATCCCTCACCAGGCTCCGGTGGCCGGGGATGACGGCGGCCTCATAGAACTCCTTCTTGGTCGAGGGCACGCCGTACGCGTGGATGACGACGTCGCGGGTGCGGTAGACCTTGACGGCGTCCATGGCAGCGACCACCAGGCCCAGGGTGTCGGTGGGCATGCCGGCGCGCAGGGCGGTATAGCACGGGTCCGGGTTCGGGTCGAAGTGCACGCGGAAGCTCGTCTCGACGCCGCGGTCCGGCCGCTCGCAAACCGAGAACTCGTCCGTCTGCATCCAGTCGGCCAGGTTCTCGGACATGTCGTTCTCGTAGACGGTGAGCTGGCCGTCGGCGGCGAGGAGGGCCAGGTGGGTCTGGCGTGTCTCCTCGTTGTGGCGCAGCGAGAAGGACCGGTAGGGGGCGCGCGGCGAGCGATGGTCAAACGCCGCCTTGGCATTGTCCTTGGACCGGCTGCCGAAGCGGCGCCCTGGGGCTGCAGAGGGGTCCTCGGCCCAGAGCTTGAAGCGGCCTTCTATGCCCAGAGAGGCGACGAGGTTGGGATAGACGGTGGGCGGCAGCCATTGGAGCTAGAGGGGAAGGCGGTCAGCAGGAGGACGCGCGCGTGTGTACAGCAACCCTGAGAAGGAGGAGGAGTAGTAAAGAGCAGACTCACCTCTAGAACCTCCCCTCCGTGGGCAGTCCATGTGTCACATAGCCTCCATACACCGTCCTTGTGTCGGTTAAAGACCCTGATCTTGCCGTCGACTGAGCCGGTTGCGCACCTATCACCGTAGCTGTTGAATGCGACAGCCTGCACCAAATCCTGGTGGCCATGTTTCATGACCAGCTCAAACGGAGCCCTCTCCTCCATCATGGGAGGTGGTGCTAAAGGTGGGGGCATTTTTATTTTTTATTTTCTTTATTTAAGAGACTTGAGCTTGGATGAACTTTGGGCAGTTGAGTTGGAAGGTAGTTTCTCACTGTGTCAAGCCTCTCAATTGCTACTTACTTGCTTAGATTTAGGCCTCAAACCTGCTGCTAAGTAGGATAGAAGTAGTGGTCCGTGCGCCTTCTCTGGAGCGGGATGGCAGGTCCATTTGGCAAGTGCCCAGGACATAACAAGCCGAGACCCAAGTCTTTGTGTTTGTGACAAAACTGCCTCTTCTATTCGGCCGATGTTCTCTCGGACAGGTAATCTCATTTTTGCCTGCAGTGGAATCGAGATTATATTAGAACTTTGTGCATATGACTCTCAGCAATAAGGAAGTGACACGATATGAAGTAATGCTTTCTAGATACAAGAATTTTATGTAAGCTGGCCTGCCATTCTCAATAGATTCTATGGCATTGACTGAATCAAATAAAAATGAACAAACACCTATATGTTATGGGGTAATGAGGCAAAGACCACAGCTTTGATGATGTCCTCTTTTTTTGCTGTCTCACATGTCAGGACCTGTCAACAGCTGGGGCTGAAGAAATGGGTCCCCCACGGGTCCCACTCGTATGTGCTTTGGGGAGAGGGGGGGACATCCTCAATTCTACATGGCATATACTCACTCAGTTGCAGGCCAGATTATCATCATGGCCCTGTAAGTAGACGAAGGCTGGAAATTTATGGCCTCAGGAAGATGCTTGGTCTCTTGCACAAGACCTCCTGTGTCCTGCTTGTCATTTTCAAACTCTGTGTTATACTTCACACATCTATCTCAAGATTGATGTTCTTCTTTTTTTACTTAGTACTCATTCCCTGTCCTGAACCTTCTGTTCCTGAATGCTGCTCCCCTAATCCCTGCCCTGGCTCCATGTCCTCCCCCCCCTGTGAAGGGAGTGGGGCGGTGTGGGGAGCTATGTACAGGGACTATGTAGACAGCTTCGTCACCTGCCTCAAAAAAGAAGAAGCAACGTAGCCAGAATTTGGTATGCTGTCGCTAAAAGTACAGGCATATGGCCACGTCCTCTCCTATGCAAAGCCATACCTGTGGAGACATGCACTGATATTGAAAAATCTTTGTCAAACATTTTCTTGGGCTTTTCAAAATTGTCGTGTCTACTGCTGTGCTTGCTGCTGGCAGCCTGTGGATATGAGCCCCATGACTGCTAACCAACACATACATAGACGCATTAGTAGCAGTGCCACACCTTTTTTCATCCATATTGACTGAGCCAAGTAGCTTGGATCACTGGCAGCCTTACAAGCATCCCAAAACAAAATCGATGGAGTGGTTGGGAAACTTTTCTGCTGCTAATCAGAGAGGCATTCTGAAGTTTGATGCACTGTTGAAAAACATTTTGGCGCCAGACCTTAGACTTTTGCAACATAGATCCCCCTCCATTTCAACATCTCTTTTTGGGGTTCATGAAGATGTACATTCTCTGGCAAACGCGTGTTCATGGGACACCCCAATTCCCTGGGTTGGTGGGGCAGGGATAGTACACAGACCAAACAGCCCACTTCCGGGGTCTGAGACCCCAAAGATACATACGTAGTGAATAACTGATGCCCATTCTCGACCTCCCCCAGAACTTGAACTCTCTCTCTGAAACTATTCTCCTTCACAACAACCACAACCCAATTGACCATTGCCACTATCACAGCCACCACCCAACTGCCTAGCGAGACGAGTACACTGGCACCACTGGCACCACCAGCACCACCCTCGCCGTCAAGATGGCCCCTGCTGAGCTCTCCAGCCGGGAGTTCCCCATCCTGGCTGCTGTCGTCGCCATCTCCATCCTCCTCCTCTCTCGCGCCCTGCAGGGTGGCGAGCCCATCTACACCTCCCTGGCCCTCTCAGGACTTGCCTTTGCGGCAACCTACTACCTCATAGTCCGGACAGCCTCCAGCTTTCTCAAGGCTGGCCTCAAGGGCACTGACATGTCCAAGAGGACCAAGAAGGAGATCCCCGAGTGTGTGGGCGCCATCTGCGCCATTGTCTACCTGCTCATCGTCATGATCTTTATCCCCTTCGCCTTCTACCAGGACATTGTGGCAGCCACAAGTGGTGGCGGCAACAGAGATGTTGTCATCGAGGTCGAGCATGTTAACCAGGGGCGTTTCTTGCACTGGTTCCCACACAACAAGGCAAGCAAAAAACCCCTACTCCTCCTCCTCTTCGTCACATCACAGGCTTGCCAGCTTGTGCTCCTTGTCTTGTGGTTTGCTAACCTTGTGCCTCCTGTAACCAGCTTGCATCCTACCTCTCCGCCGTCCTCTCCCTCCAGTCCATCACCATCCTCGGCATTGGTGACGATGTCTTCGACCTCCGCTGGCGACACAAGTTCTTCATCCCCTCCATCGCAGCCATCCCTCTCTTGACGGTCTACTATGTCGACTTTGGTATCACTTCTGTTGTGGTTCCCAACTTCCTCCAAAAGATACTCGGGGCAGAACTGGTGCATCTGGGTTGGGCTTACTACGTCTACATGGGGGCTCTGGCCATCTTCTGTCCAAACTCCATCAACATCCTCGCTGGCATCAACGGGATTGAGGTCATGCAGTCCATCGTCATTGCGCTGCTCCTCATCCTCAACGACAGCCTCTACCTGATGACCACATACCCCCACCCTGCCACCGACAGCCACCTCTTCAGTCTTTCCTTCCTGCTGCCCTTCCTGGGTGTGAGCCTGGCTCTGTTTTGGCACAACAAGTACCCTGCCAAGGTTTTTGTCGGAGATACCTACTGCTACTTCGCCGGCATGGTCTTTATAGTCGTCAGCACATTGGGCCATTTCAGCAAGACCCTCATCCTCCTGCTCGTCCCGCAGATTTTCAACTTTGTCTATTCGGTTCCGCAGCTCTTCCACCTGATCCCGTGCCCCCGCCACCGTCTGCCCAAGTACAACGCCCACCGCGATATCCTCGAGCCGAGCATGGTCCAGTGGACTCCGGAGAAGCAGCCTCGGGCCTATGCAGCGCCCTGCCTCCGCCTCCTGGGAAAGTTGAGCCTCCTCAAGGTCGTCTATCGCCAGGACGAGACTGGCAACGAGATCTTCGACCAGACCAGCAACATGACCATCATCAACCTGTGGCTCGTCACCCGAGGCCCCATGCACGAAAGCCGCTTGGCCTGGGAACTGTCTGCCATGCAGTTCCTCGTCGGGCTCATCGGTCTCGTCGTTCGCCACAAGATGGCCCTCTTCCTCTTCAAAGAAGACAACTTGGGCCTCGGTAGCACATCGGTCTAGGTTAACAACGTTCAAGGGCAGCTCATAGAGCGGACTTTTTATCTCCCCCCCCCCCCCTTCTCTTCCCTTTGACACTCGCTCATGGAATTTCACCATGATAGTAGTGCACTGGCCTTGTCTGCGTGCTCTCCGAGCGTGAAGGGGGGGACTTTCAACAACACTCAATTTGAAAAATTGTGGCGAGAGCACCATATGGAAACTTTGTTTTTCTTTCGCCAAGTATACTTCTCTCAACAACATCAGACCCGGTAAACAGAGAAGTTTCTTAGACCCCGTGCATATTTGGTTGGTTTCCTTTGGATTTGGCTGGCGTTCTGGCAAAAGGGGTAGGGAAAAGATACCACTCGGCGCCTTTTTTTTTCCTCCTTTTTTTTCCCCTTCCCAAACAGATTTTCTCATGTTGGCGGTTCTTGTGTGATGGGTTCGCATGATACCCTGTACATATCGAAGATAAGTCTGACGGTGCATTGAAGGATATGGGAACCTTCTCGCCTACATTTGTTCTACAGGTTTCGTACGACGACGAGTCCGCCATGATGAGCTCAGCACTGGTCCACCGTTTTATGAGAATAATGCCTTACCCTTAAAGTAAGTTCGCACGGCTATTGTCTCGGCAAGATTGCGAAAAACACCCAACTCTTAAAAGGCGTAGAAGATGAAGAGGTGTGAAGCAGCGAGGCTGGATTGTTTCATTCTCTCCCATGTTTTCACATGGTCTCTCGAATTGCATCTAGAATACAATCCATTGCCGTCTTCTCGACACACAAAAAAGTTTGAGGACCGTCAGGCCCGGGAATCTCTTCATCACCCATCATAAGGCATAGGAGCCCATAGGACCCCGCACCCCCCCCCCCCCCAGAAGCCCATCCCGATCCGGTATCTGCCTCGTTCCAAATAGACCCATCCGTCATACGACAGCCCAAAAGACGAAAGAGAAGAAAGAAGGAAAGAAAGACGAGGACCTCAGACCAGTTAAAGTATAGGCGGTCGCTGTAGATTCTGGAAAGAAAGAAGTTGCTCGAGCGGCCGCGGCCACGTTCGATGCATCGTATGACCCGTTCGTTCAGTACCAATCAACGCCTGTGTACCAGCCGCCCTGAAGAAAAGTGTCCCACCCTCCTAGATATATAGATGTAAAAAAAGAATTCATTTTGAATTCTTGCCTCACCACCAGAAAATCGATACCTGGACAGATCGCAAAGTAAAAGCGTTGCTGAGCCGAACGAACGCCCCGGCTGCCGCATTACAATACATAAGGAAAAGTCAAATGATAATTGGATTCGAACCCTGCCGCACCTGAAACACATTCCAGACACGCCGAATGGTCGACCGAGCTCTGTAAGGCGCTCGTGTAGGTATAAGTAGATCCGTGTCGCGAAGAGACCTCGTTTGTCCGAGCCCCAAAAGCGAGTTAGGACTTCACCATCTTTTGTGGATGATGTACACCTCGAGAGGTCGGCGTGCTGCTGGGCAAAGCCGCATTTGGCACACGGTGGACCTATTCCGCGCTTGTGGCCTCTGCCTGGTTTGATGTGTCCCTGAATTCGTGGTCGCCATTGGTTGTGTGATTCGCGTAAGCCTTGGTCGTGTTCTCCAGGATGGAAGCCGATTTCAAGGGGTGAAAAGAGTCTGCAGGTCCCTTCGCGGTCGCAGCCGCCTTGTTCGCCTTGTTCTTGTATTCGCTCAGGCTCATCTTCTTCTTGATAGGGCTTGGGGCGGCAGCAACTCCATTGACTGCTGGAGGTGCGAAGGGACTCGCAAGGTTCGTGGCAGAGAATGGCGAGTGCACCATTGAGCCATGAGAAGAGACCGGCGTGGAGATTGCCGCAACTGAGGGAGGGCTTGTAAATATTGGGACAGGTGGCATCTGAACGCGCAATTCGGGCGACTTGTTGACCTTGATAGGACTTGTTGAACCGGTGTCGTTGTTTTGCGGTAGACACGTGTCGTCGGGATTGGTGATGGAGTCCGCGTCGGGCATAGGGGTGTCGTCTCCAGCCGAGGTAGGTGATGACAGGGAAGTCTGTTTGAGCACACCTGTTGGTGAGCCCAGAGAACTTTTTGTCGTCACTGGCGTGTCCAGATCCATCGCACTACTTGGCCCTGGGCGCAAGGAGGTAACTCTCTGCTTTTGGAGCATTAACCTCGTTGTCAGGGAGATAATCCTCTTCTGCGGTGGACGAGTCTGGGCTGACTGCTCGAACGGGAACTTGACGGCCACGGCTTCTGTCTGTACAGCGGTATCGCAGTAGGAACACAGGGCGGGCGACTGGCTGCGACGCGAGACCGACACAATAGAAGGGTGTCGCACCACGGCATTTGGGGTTGTATCCGCCAAAGCACGCGATGCGACGCTCGCTGGTGAGACTGCCTTGCTGCGCGAGGTTCCTGCGTCGGTGTAGCGACGCTCGTCTGTCCCATTGATCCTTTCAGACGCGTGACTGGTACTGCTGCGATTCTTGGATCTTGACGCATTCGAGAGCGCTGCCGACGCATCGACGCTCTTCTTCTTCTTTCGCGGTAGTTGCTCCTCCTGCGCTGACTTCTGGAACAAAGTCTCGGCTATTTGCACCTTTCTCTTGTCGCGGTTCGTTGGTTCTGTCAGTATTCCGAGCGTATCGAACGATCCCAGTTGTGCCGGGGTCCTGTCCCGGCTTGGAGGCTTGCTTCGTGAGGACTCCGCGGAAGAATGATGGTCATGATCTAGCACTTCATCGAGATGGCCTTCGCTAGCTGCCCGGCTATTGGTCGCTTGGCCGGTACTGGTCGGGGAGATGGTGTGCGCTTTCGACTTTGCTCGCTTCCGCTTGGGTCCATTTGGTCTGTGCTGCGACTTGTCGTGGTATGGACGGTCGAAACGGGCAAAAGCACAATTACTGCCAAGGTCGCATGCACATCCTCCGTACTCCATCGTGACGGAGGTGATAGACTGGGAGAGGGCATCATACTCCGACTGCTCCATGTCCGCGACCACATCTGCGGCGGAGTGCTCGTTGGCCTCTTCGCCGCTTAGATTGAGGAGGCGCTCTAGGCGTGCCCGATAAGGTGGTAGAAGGGAGATGTCCCAGCCAACAGTGACCTCTTCGTTCGCTTCAATGGACCGCTCGCTCACCAGCCAGAAATGCCAATCGGAGTCGTCGGACAGATATGTGAGCAGCCGAGCGTTCGGCCGGCAAGATCGGCGGACATAACGGGCATTGGATCCTTCTCTCCTGGTGTCGATGTATAGAGGAATGTTTGATGGGAAGAACACGAAAGGTAAGGGTGCGCTGAGTTCCTTGTAGCGATTGTTCGGGTCGTCACAGTAGTCTTTTTGCAGGCCCACGAGACCATTCAATTCGATCATCGGAATGTGCTGGTCAACAGGCGACGATGTGACGAGGTGTGGCATGGACAGCACAGCATCTTTGGACACATGCAGCTCTCTCTTCTCCACACGCAGGGGAGGCTGGAGTGGGGAAGGAGTCTTCCTCTGCACAACTTCGTCGAACTCTGCCCTCGTATCTTGCCGGAACATAGCAGCACCCTCTGGCCTTGACCATAAGGACATGCGATCTGTGGTCTTGAGAGTAGCTATGGTATTGGTATCAACAATCTCGACAGGATCGTCGTAGAGGGCAAGAAAACGAGGGGTGTAGGCCGAGAATTCGAAGTCCGCGAGGACATCTGGAGGAGTTGTCGCGGGGCTTAAAGGATGGCCGTGATGGTTGGCTTTCGGTGCCGAGTGTGAAGGACTGCGCCTGGATGCTGGTGCTGCACTGACAGAATGGCTAGACTTGTGGGAGGTCTTCGCTTTCTTCGCAGGCGGGTGGTCAGGTGGATTGCCGTGCTTGTAGCCATCGGTACCCAGATGGCCGTTCAGGTGTAGATCGTTGGGTTTGATCTTCTTCTTGTGGGATTTGGATGGTGGTTTCTTGGCCTTTTTGTCGTGTATTTCGCAGTCGAGGGGTTGAACACCCAGCTTAACTTGCATCATCCGCTCGACGGCTTTTCTCTTGTCCAGTTCTCGGGGCTCGCAATCTGCACACGAGTGACGGAACTCCTCTTCTAGTGCTTCGGTCTCGCGCCCTGGGTAGTAGCACGCGATGTGCTGCCATGTTTTGCACTCTTCACAGAAGATTGTGTTTCCGTCATCGCCGGAGAAGTCGCAGATGCACTGGATCGAGTCTTCTTCCTTCTTGGGCTTGACCTTCAGAGTCGCGTCCTTCGAGGATGGCTTGTCGAGAGGATAGACAGGCAGAGAGGAAGGCGCGGGTAGCGTCGACGGCGTTGCCAGGTTGTCTGTCATACTCTTTTTGAGCCTCACGATGGGCGTGAAGGTCGGATCGATTGGGAGTTGAATGATTATGTGTGCGTTTCGGAGGGCATGACGGAGGACGACCAGACGCGGAGGACTGCGGTGGTGTAGAAGAAGGGTTGAGAAATCGATGGCCGGCAATGACTGCTTGCGGAAATGAACTCGACAAGACGTGCTCGAGGCAAGAACCAGCCGAGCGACGCGATCGCGAACCAGACCAGGCCAGTCAAGGTCTTAGAACGGGGTAATTGTAAGCGTCGTCGAGAGAGTACACCACCGACGTCGCGGATGGAAGGGTTGTTGAGGTCCTCGGCGGAATGGGACGACGGGTAGGGTCCAAGGTCCGTTGTAGTCTTGATCGAGATCGAAGTAGCGGAAATCGAATCGCCCTTCAAGAAGACGGCCTACGGGAGGTGATCGCACACGAGGCGAGGACGGCGGATTCGAGGTTTTGGAGGGTCGGGACGAGGAGAGAGGATGGAGCGTGAGATGCGCCTTGAGGAACAAAGACGGTCGAAGGAGGCGGGCAAGGAAGAAAGTATGAACAGATCATGAATTCGAGTCATTCATGCAAGGTCGGAGAAGGGGGAGAGAGAGGCTGGGCCGCGTTGGGGAGGATGATTGTCGAAGGACAAGCAGAGAGGAAGGTTGGGAGAGAAGAAGAAGAGTGTGAATGGACAAGAGGGGGCGACAACACAGGGAGATTGAGAGATCGAAGAAAGACCAGACCAACCTGACCAAACCTAGGAAGTGCGCCGCAGGAGGAGCATGGGCGCGACCTGCAGGTGCGCCTTTTGGAAGGGGGAGAGCAGAGGGGAGGGGGGGGGGGTTCCTCTGGTTCCCAGTGCCGATTCAGAAGGCCAATGAGACCTGTGGGCGCCTATGCGCTAGTTCTCCTCCAGGCTTCAGGGCTGTGCCGGGACCTGCTGGGAGAATGCCTGCCAGGGTGCACCACAATGTACCGCAGGTGGTGGGAAAAGGGTAGAGTGCTGTTTGAGTCGAGACGCCCGCCCATATTCTGGGGCCCTCATCAGGTCTCCATATCCGTGGATTGCACTGGGCTTCTTCCTGGCCCAACAACAGCGACCTTTCAGCTGGTTGTTGCTGGGGGCGAAAGTGAAAGAGGGGGAAGATGAGAAAAAGTGGTTGGAAAAGTTGATGTCTTCTGTTTTTTTCCTTTTCCTGTGATGAAACTCCTTGTTTGGGACTCAACCTGTAGTGATGACATTGTCCAGGTCCAGTCTTGTCAGCATGCAGTAGTAAAGTGGAAACGTCATAAAACTGAGATACGATGCAGATAATATGGATGAAGATGAGGTATTGTGATATAGTAAAGTAGGTATAATAGAGATATTGTTGGATATCATGATGGCGATGATGTTTGATTGATGTTGGCGATGTTGGCCAGCAGCAAGATTGTGATGGATAGCAAATGTTTAATGAAGGGCGACCGAGTGTGAGAGCAGTGGGCAAGAATAAGGTTTGTTTGTGAGTGGCCGCCTGACCTGACCTGACCTGACCTGACCTGGGTGGGAGAAACCAGGATAGATCATGTGCGGAATCAGGGCACAGGTGAGAGAGGGAGAGAGGGAGAAAATCGGAGATGGGAAGGGGGAAAGAGCAGCGGGCAGGTGGCAGGTTGTCCTCAAGTCTAAGGTGAAGGAAAAAGAAGGACCCCCCAATCCCTCCCAACCCCCCCCCCAGGAGCGAGGGGAGCGTGCCACCTGCCTGGCTGCCTGGCCTGGGTCTGGTCCCCGAGCCTGATGGCGACATCTTTGTGCTACGAAGATCTGCGGATTCGATCGACTCCAGGGTGACCGTGCACCCCCTCCCCCAAAGCTTGCCCTCTCAACCGTTCAATCAATGTGTATTGAACACATCGTAGAACCATAGATGGGGTTATGGTCGAGGAAATGCCAAATCATCCCACCTAGATCTGGGTGAGTCGAATTTGCCATCTCTTTTTCTTCTTTTTTTTTCTTCTTGGAGCACAGGTTTCAATGACGGGAGGACAAATTAAAATTTCGTTCAGTGCCAGTACCAGCCCCAACAACGCCTAGCCCTCTGGGCGCGAGGACTTGGTGCGTGCCAAGAGGACTCGGGCTCAAATTTGGAAACTGACGGTGCAGGACCTCTCACACTTTGTGCCAGGGGGAGGGCCAAGAATGAGCAGGGGTGGCCCATGCCAAGTTATGACTCCAACGCGTCGCATGAGCAAGATGCAGTGATGAGCCTTACACAATGCGACTAAGACAAAAGTACAGGATACCCTTGGTCTCAGATTCATACGCTACCGTCAATACATCTAGAGTAACGCTACTGGAGTACCGGGTACTCCGCACGGCAGGGGTGGCGTCCTGCAAGGAGGATTAGCTGATGCAGCCAGCTGCGACCCATCGCACGGCGCTGACGCTTATCTGCCGTGGTGCCAAGCTGCGCTCCAATCATAATTGGACAGACGGAGACGGCACGACGGGTCCAAATGTTGCTTCCCTGTCGCTGTGGTACGTAGTGTGAAAATACGGAACATCTTCGTCATCCCTGTCCACCGAAGACGGTCCACTGCGAGAAAACGGAGCAGTCCTTCCTTAGTCATCATATTAGCCCCTAACCCTTGACTCTACCAGTAACAAAGTCGCTACTTCCAGCACCACTCTGGTACAGTACATGTACGGGCAGGTACGGTGGTGACCCCTGCTCCCATGATTCATCTCCACCATGACGGCAGTACAGCTGGCACGGCTCAAGCATTTGCATATGTACAACGCAACCTCGTCCTCCATCGTGAAGAGAAGGGTGAAGGGGTTTCATGTCTATCTGGGCGCATTAGACGTTGGTCCTGGACCGAACACACTATAGTCCATCACCACCCGCCATGGGACTTCTTCAACAGCTCGGTATCCGCCGACCAAATGAATGGGAGCCACCCACCCTTCTCGACCACTTCTTGAGCTCTCCGCTGCACTACCTCCTCGCCCATATCTACCGCATCCTCATCCTCCTGCGTGGCAGGCCCTTTCGACCACCAAAGGACAAGCGCTCGATCAGGATCGTCTGCCTATCAGACACACACGATCTCATCGTGCCCAATGTGCCCGACGGCGACCTCCTCATCCACGCCGGTGACCTGACCAACGCCGGCACCGTCGAGGATATCCAGCGGCAGATCGACTGGTTGGACTCATTGCCTCACCGCCACAAGGTTGTTATCGCCGGGAACCATGACAGCTGGTTTGACGTGCGGTCCCGAAGGCTGGAGGACAAGACGAGCGGGAGGCGGGTCGACTTCAGGAGGCTGCACTACCTGCAGAACAGCTCCGTGTCGTTGGACTTTGCGGACGGGCGAAGGCTCAATATCTACGGTGCTGCCGACCTCCCTGCCTGTGGAGGTGATGATGATGAGTTCGCCTTTGAGTATCCGCCCCAGATCAACCCCTGGGCGGGCCGGATCCCCATAGAAAGCGACGTACTGGTCACTCACACGCCCCCGCGGTGGCATCGAGATCTGGGCCTGGGCTGTCCTGGACTTCTTGGGGAGGTATGGAGGGTGAGACCCAGACTGCATGTATTCGGCCACGTTCATTGGGGCCGGGGCCAGGAAAGTGTCTACTTTGACGAGTGTCAGAGGGCCTTCGAGACCTTCATGTCCACGACGCCTCGGGGGCCACTCTGGGATTTTTTCCCGAATAGCGACTGGATCACCGCTGCCAAGGTCATTTACTACGGCCTGAATGCGATCCTCTTCAAATATCTCATGCTAGGTCCTGGATCTAACAATGCGAGCCTCATGGTCAACGCGGGCTGTATGAAAGGCAACACGGGTAGGCTTCAGAAGAAAAATACTGCTCAGGTTGTGGCAATATGATGCTCAAAATCTATATCGCCTTGCATCTTATATCTCTAGCTCATTCATTTTTACGGCAACGACTCACCAGAGAAAGAAACAGCGGCCTAAGAGAAAAGAAGAAGATGGAAAAAAGAAAAGGATATTCATTCGAAAAGAATTATGCAAATGACGTCGACGAAATGAAACCAAGATCAAACAAAGAATGCCCCTGCAGCAACAACAGCCATCAGCAGCGCTAGAACGCTCACACCGTTGGGACTGACGGCAGCGCCAGCAATGAAGGGGCTCGCTGTAGCCTTCGGTTTCCTATATGCGCCCGTGGCCGCCGTCACATTCACAGTCTGCGTCGGGTCGAACACCTTTGGCACCGTCAATGTCACTGTCGACTCCCCCTTTTGCCCACAGCGATCGCAGGTCTGCGTGACCGTCGCCAGAGGAATAATGTTGGCCTCCGTGGCCGTTGGGCAGACGGTAATCGTGCTGCAGTACGTAAGGGTCTCGAGCTGCGCGGGGTTGGTGCTGCACACGGTGACGTAGGTGACCGTCGACGTGATTGTCTGCGTGACGGTTGCGTTGGCTGTTGACGAGCCCTTCCTGCCGAGTGCCGGGGCGGGTTTGGGGGCGGTCGAGTTGGCGCCGTGGATGTTGCCGTACATGGTCAGCAGCGTGTCGCTGGACAAGGCGACACGCGGTGAGAGCAGCGGGCTGCCGAGGATTCCGCCGCAGTACTCGTCGTCGTTGCCGGGACAAGCGTGGTCGCAGGCCAGGCGATCTGCCACCGCAAAAGTAGACCCATCAAGAACGTCGGCGCAGTAACATGTCCTTTTGAGAGAGAATTGGCTCGTCAGCTTGCGTATCCCCTTGCCTTGAATCTACATGTACTATGGAGGGGTCTTTTTTCATGGACATCGGGGGAGGAAGGGGAGGAGAGAAGAAGAAGAAAAAAGGGAGAAAACTTACTGGTCTATGGCACCTGCATACGTGCTCCCTGCGCAGAGCGACGTACACTCCTCCAGGGTCAACGCCGGATCGGTACCCGCCAGGTCGAAAGTGTTGAAGCCTGTGCCAGAGGTGAAGCAGCCTAGGTATGTGAAGGCCCCAATAGTGGCCGGGTTGTGCCTAGGCACTATGCTATCCACCGGTGATGGGGCCGAGGACGAGGCCGCGGTCCCGGTCCCGGCCCCGGCCCCGGTTGATGCAGCATCGGGTGTGGTGGTGGCAGAAGCAGAAGGAAGGGAAGTTGGGCGTCTGATAGACGGTCCACGAGTTACCGAGCCGTTCACAGGCACCGAGCTTGCAGTGCTTATGATGGGGAGGGTGGTTGATGTAGGGCCGGCAGACAGGCTGTAGACGTCGATATAATTGACTTCCCAGTACCTGTTTGATGAGAAAAGGTAAGTAGCCGTCTCTCTCTCTCTCTCTCTCTCATGGTTCGTGGAGAAAGGCAGTAGTAACTCACAAGTCCGTCAAGGCAGATGGATTGTTCCCGACAAAGTCCTCACAGGTGGCAGCATAGGTGCTACACGATCCAGAACCCCAGAGGGCATCTCCATAGTTGCCGCAGAAGTCCTAAGAAAATTAAGATACTAATCAGCCCCTTGTTTTTTTCTGTTTTATCTTTCTTCTCTTCTTCTTTTGTTTCTCTCCTTCTCCCCCTTCTCCCCCTTCTCCCTTCACTAACGTATTCGATACAGATAAGGGAGGAGAAGGGGGAAAAAGGAAAGGGGAGGAAGATGCATGCTTACAATGTTCAACACGATGCTCATGTTTGCAAAATGCGTGCTGACATCACAAGAGTCGGTCCCAAACAGAGCCTGAGGCGTGCCCCAGCTGCTCGGGTCGGGCTGCTGGTCGATGATGTCCTGCGGGATGCCGCCGCGCGCAAAGTGCCAGATGCGGATGATGTCGGATGTCCACTCGAGCGCATAGACGCCACCGCCGACGGCGTTGAAGTCGTCGCCGTAGCTGGAGGTATCAGAGGTCGGCGGGATGTAGTTGCACCCGTCGGCGTTGTTGCAGTCTGTGATCTCCTGGGTGCCGCTGAAGTCACCTGTGGAAGGAAGGAGGCAGTTTGCGCTCCTATATATATATATGTATACAGGGATCAGGGCTCATGTCAAGGTATGAGAGCAAGAAGGTACACAAGGGCAACAGCAAGAAGAGAGGAAAAGGGGAAGGAAAGCATGGGGAGTGGGGAGTGGGGAGGCTCACGTATGTGCCGACATCAGGTTGGTATATGCCATATTGGCACCCTCTATTATGTCGACCTCGCCATCATTTGGCCAGTTGGGTCCATACATCCAGACTATAACAGAGAGCCTTGTCAGCACTTTCTTTTCTTTTCTTTTCTTTCTCCTTCTTTTCCACAACAGGCACATCAAGAGGAGACTCGAGGGAAGAAGACATACAAGCAGGCCATCCACCACAGACCGAGCCGGGCATGTGTGTAAAGTCACCAATGACCAGGCCTTCGTTGAAGGCAGCAAAGCTCTCGATGCGGACACTCGGGCGACCTCCCTGGCTGCCGTCGGGGTCATAGGTGTTTGTTGTGTCGACGCTCAGGGTGACGGCCTGGGTGGTGCCGTCGACGGAGACGAGGCCGGCTGCCACGGCGTCATTGTAGTCTTGGTATCTGTAAAATTGTGAGACATTGTTTAGGAACTTGAAGAGACGATGGGCCTAAAGCAGGGAACGGCAGGAAACATATATAAATAGACATATAAACATATACATATAAGACTTACGCCACGAAACCACCTGTTGGATCTGCAATGCTCACAAAATTAAAACCGTCTATGAGGGACTGTCCAACATAGGACGTCGACAGTGAGTATGAAGACATTGTGCCGGCAGGCAGAATTCTCCGGGGAAAGAGGGAAAAACCGAGGTATATAATAAAATGAGCGTGTGTCCGAGGGAAAGAAGTTGAAGGAGTGACTCAAGGGTGAGAGAGAAGATACAGCTTCCGCCTCAGAAGAAGAAGAGGAAGAGGACGGAAAAGCAAGAGGCACAACAATTCCAAACTTTTTTTGTTTTTTCAATTTCTCTCATGCCCATTCAAAGAGGATTTGACGATTTAAATGTTCGTTCGGACTGCCCTTCCGTAACAAGGGACAGAACACCCAGCCCGCCCGGGGGCGTGTCGGCCTCTCTACATTTAGCAGAGACACATGACATTCCTCTCTCTACGCGCATCTCAGAGGCGTCGCGGCTTAAGGAGTAAGACCACTTTACGCGCAAGAGATCGCGTTGTAAAACACGTCGTATGCTGTGTTCGCGTCGGAATTCAGAACGACGAGCAGTCCGGAAATCACGGCCTTGGCGGGGGGGAATGGGAGGAGAGGGTTTTGGGTCGTTGGCTCTCTTTCTCTTTCTCTCTCTCTCTTTCTCCACCGGCCCCTCCCCTCCCAAGGGAGCCAGGCCGCCTGTCCAGCCAAAATGAGATGAGACGAGATTGAGTCTGGACATTGGCACTTCATTCTTTCTTCCATTTCTCGATCCAGAACGCCGACGCTATGAAGAACAAGATTTGCCGTTGAGAAAAGACAAGATCCACAACATCCAAGAAATAGTCACCACACCAACGGTGGACAGACAGACAGACAGACAGACAGACAGGCGAGTGACTCAGCCACCGTCCGGCTCATACCATGATGCGCCTCAGACCTTCTGTGCCGCCCAGCACGCGTCTGCCCGTGACTGCGCAGCGCGACTCGCCGCTCTCCCACTTGCCCATCTTGTCGGACATGAACGCCTCCTGCCTCGGGTGCATGCCGCTGACCCACTTGTGTATGCACGCATAGCAGTATACCACACCTGTCTGGCACGCCGTGGGGGTGGTGATGTCGTCTTTACAGATCGGGCACAGCTCCGAGTTCCCCGGCGCGCGGACAGTGTAGATGGGCAGCAGAGAGGGCTTGGCGATGGGGGCACGCTCAGCCATGGTCTTCTCATCTGCCTCATCCTCGTCGTCTTCCTCCTCCTCGTCGCCTCTTTTCTCCCCAGCTGCAGCTGTAGTAGTAGTAACGCTCCTGTCGCTCGCCTGGTGTGGTTGCCTCTTCCCCCTGCCGTCCTTGTCGGGCGACACGCCCGACACGATCGGCGGTGGTAGGTCCAAGGTCTCCGCGGCCCTCCTCGACAGCTGCCTCGCAAAGTCGCTCGCGTACCACCACTCGAGGAACTTGAGGGCGAAGATGCTCGTCGGGAGCAGCACCGACAGGCTCCCCAGGACCTTGGCGCCCATGTTTCTGGGCGAGAACAGCGACGCAGCCCCAGGACCGGCACCCTTGTCGGCGGGCTCCTCTTCGAGTGCTCTGATGGCGGCATAGTCGGCACCCGTCATCCTCCTCACCCTCGTGCCGATCAGCCACAGGAAGGGGTTGTGGTACTTGGAGCTGTCGAACAGGTAGGCGAGGTTGAAGGCTAGCAGGGCGAAGCAGTAGGCGGCGTTGACGGACGGGTAGACGTTTCTGAGGAACCAGCGGTAGTAGTGCAGGAACCTGTCGCGCCAGGTCGGGTTGGGCGGGAGGGCGGTGTAGGCGGTGCCCAGCAGGGCGCGCGGGGCGTTGACCTCGTAGGCCTCGTCGAGCTTGCGCTTCAGGTAGGGAATGCCGACCATGACGGCGAGGTTGCGCCAGACGTCGGCGGTGCGCAGAGCCAGGGTGTCACGCACGAGGGCCGGGGCGCGAGCGGCGGCGCGGGGGATCTCGGAGGCCAGGCTCTTCTCGCGCTTGAGGCCGTAGAAGTGCTCGGTGAAGGAGCCTCCGCGGGTGAGGAGGTAGTGGCGCTCGACGAGGAGCATGAGGACGGCGTAGACCTCATCGAAGGAGTTGAGGACGGGGAGGAGGTAGCGCGGCGAGCGGTGGGTCGCGTGCACGAGGAGGTAGCGAAGGGTGGGCGGCAGGAGGGAGGAGAGCTGCTGCTCGGACAGGAGCTCGAACAGGGACGGTTTCTGGTCGTCGAAGCTGGTGCCCCGGAGGGCAGTGATGAATTCCATCCTTTTGTTTTGTTTGTTCGTCCAGAGGATGTCAGGACGAGGAGGTAATTGGGAGGAACATCTGGCCAGACGGGCACACCACTACTATTATTACTAGTGTGGCGTTGGGAGGTGAGCAAAGAGAGGCAAGCCGTGAGAGATGCTTTGGATGATGGCCCTAGGTTTCGAGTGTTTAGGGTCGAGGTTACATCCCTGGCTGAGCTTCCATTTACCGAGGTCCAGCTGAGGATCGCGCAGTAGCTAAAGCACTTTAGGCTGCCTAGGTACAATATGTACATGCGCCTAGTTGTAAGTAACCGAGGGGCAACCAACTCATTTCTCTGCTTTTAAGAACCTCCTCGTCACATCGAGTCAGCCTTTTTGCTTCCAACAGATATGCCAGATGAAGACACATTTTTCATTCCTTGCTTCTGATTGCATTCTTGACAAGTGATAGTTGATCGGTAATTCCTCCTTTTTTTTCTCTTCTCCCCTCGACGATTCATCGTTCTCCTCCCGCCAGTACAGTACTAGTAACCGTCTCGAGGTAGTGATAGGGCTTGCCTACAATTCACCCTCTGTGTATACAGTAGTGGGAGTCTCTTTCAGGACGATACCATGTCGCAGCAACAACGTCATGCCAGAGAAGCACAGCTCAAAGATATAAGACGGAAACTGTACCAGGTAGAGGGCGGGGAGCGTCTGCAGTTGTGGATGGACTACACCTTACTTCAGGACCAGGATGAGGACAAGCCTGTAAGCTGTCGCGGCGCACAAGCACTAACTCTCCACTCATCCATCTACAATCCCCCATCCAGGACAAGGAAGCTGACGCCTAGATACCTGACGCACCCCCTCAAGGACTGGCTGGCCGGTTGTATGCCCTACATGAAGCTACACTCATGGTCAACAGATGATCCAAAGCATCCCAGGGTTGTTTTCAGCTACGAGGTGCCCAGCCACAACTCCAACCGGATGGGTAACATGCACGGCGGGTGTACGGCCTCCCTTTTCGATTTCGCAACGAGCATGCCGGTCTGCTTGATCAACAAGCCCGGGTTCTGGTTCTACCTGGGCGTGAGCAGGACGCTGAATGTAACCTACCTCAGGCCGATACCTGTGGGCGAGAAGATCTTCATCGAGTGTGAGATTATGAGTATCGGGAAGACGCTGTGTACGATCAGGGGCATCATGAGGAGGCAGAGCGATGGTGTCGCGCTGGCGACTTGCGAGCATGGCAAGTTCAACACGGATCCAGAACCTGAGCAGGGCAATGGCAAGAGTAATTTGTAGAATCTTTTCCAGCGAGCAGACATTCTAGAAACTCCGAGGCGACTAAATCCAAGATGATGTACTGCTGTGGTACATTTCGGGTACAAACTGGGGGACATGCCCTACTTGGCCCCTGCCTCAATACCTAACGCCGAGTTGTCACTGCCTTGATTAATCAGGTACATCCAACAGACACGGCAGTAGGTCACAGTTGCACCTTCCTTTCCCTTAACCCCATAAGTTACTTTGTCCGGGCGGTCCGACCCTACCTCGCGCCTGCCAACTCAGCGTACGACATCGGACTTATGCTTAACGCCTTGCATTATCGTGTCGTCGCGCTGTCTCAGGTCAGCTCTCATTCGAGCTTGCTTTTTTTTACTTGTGATACCTGAGGCCGTGGTCATAGCTACCCCTCCTCGCACTGATCCCTCCCTCCCCCTCCCCCCTTCGCCAGCTCTTTTTTCTTCTCTTGTCTCTGAGAACTGCCACCATAGCATCTACCAAGTCTTAGAGAAGAATCAACCCAATCAATATACTCTAAGACGATCGCAGCCCAAACAAAAGCAATTTCAACTTTGAGGAATTCAAAGCATACATCGTCATAGCCAGCCCTCACTACCGTACCTCTGCTCTTTCTCCCCCCCCCCCTCTCCCTATACTCTCTCGTCCAAAAAGAAAGGGAAAAAAAGGTCCAAGCATCAGTTTGAAGAGATACTCTCAACTCTGTCTACTTGAATCCTTTTTGGGGCAGCGTTTGCCCTGGCAGACGTGCCCTGCTTCCTGACAAACGGTTACAGAATCATTGCAGAGCCATTCGACACCCAAAAGAGACTCATATACATCACCAAACACCAAGTGGTGCTTCAGTGAGAGACAGAGAGAGAGCTCCAGGGACGAAAAGATGCCTCCTCTAATTCAACTTCCGACGGAGATCGTCACCGCCATCTTGTCTTTTACAGACCCCAAGGATCTCGCCCAGGTGAACCTAACATGCAAATACCTTTACGACCTCGTAAGGGACAATGCTGCCCTGTTCAGGGCCATGTATATGAACCTCATCGTGAGTTCTTGCTTGCTACCCCTGGGCGGAGCTGACTTGACCTCTCTCGGCCACCAGAACGTACTGACTGGGAGACAAATGCGCACTGCAGGGTGATTCTGCTGAGGAGCTCGACTGGATAAAGGAGGTCAAGGATCTCGCCAGGTTCAAAGCCATCTGCGCGAGTCCAGATCCTCCGGTGAGTAACAAGAACCAAGAAACCCTCTCCCCCTTCCACCTGTGTATGGAACAGTATCTGACACCAGGTGGGCCCCCTTTTCTTTAGGAGTCTGAGCTGGAGTTCGTCTTCAAGATAACGACCCGGGTGCTCTCGCGGTCCCCAACCTTCAGCGAACGCCCCCAGATGAGCATGGCCTACCAGTCTGGCCGCGGCGTGGACACCCTGCGCGAGTGCTTCGCCAGAAACAGGGCTGCCGTCGAGGCCTTCATGTGCCGATCCTTCATCTTTCAGCGCGCTCGCACCCCCATCACGAGCTTCGACCAGCCCAAGCAGCCTCCCACGCGCGAGCAGCAGATGTCGGCTAAGCTGCACTGTCTCTTCGGCGACATGGTCCTCAACTATGGACGCACCCAGTCGACGAGGACATACCCTTTTGCCTGCAGCAAGCTATACGATATCAGGGAGTACACCCAAAGGACCAGATGGGGTCCCGTGAGTTGTTCTTTCTTTTTCCCTCCTCCCCACCCCCCCTCCTCCTTTCCTGCTCTCCTTCCGGGTGCCAGTGGCTGAGAAATCTGGTGTATCTTGCAGTTTCTCGATGAGGGCCGAGGGCCGATTAGGCAAGGTTTTGGGCCACCCCAGCTGGTCCCGCCTGAGGATCGCGTGGACTGGGAGAAGGTCGAGGCCATCATGATCGTGCTCTGGGCCAACATGAAAGAGCAGGATCTGGACCGCCTGCCCATATTCAACTCGTTCTGGGGCATCCCCTTCCCTGGCTGCTGGCCCAACAGTTACCTCCCCCTTGCCCTGAACGGCCTGGGGGAGGTAGATGACAAGCCGGAGGACCCGTACGGTATCTCTGGAACCTATTTGAGGGTATGTCAAGACCAAACCCTCTTCCCTCCTCCTTTCTCTCTCTCTCTCTCTCTCTCTCTCCCCTGCCTCGGAAGGGTGGGCCCTAAAGATGAACGCCCAGACGAGACTGATGAACTGACTGACTGGCTATCTTTTTTCACCAGATCATCTGTTTCCTCGACTATAACGATTTCTACTCCTTCAACTTCCCGCCTCACGACTTCCTACCCGATCACGTCCCGCGTCCCTCTCTCGACGAGACCGAGGCCACGCGCATCCTCGTCATGAAAATCTGGGTAACCCAGGTCGACCCGCCGAGCCCCGAGGACCACCAGGACCATCCCGTAGTCCACTTCAAAGGGATCACGCGGTCTCTCGACGCGAGCTGGCCTGACAATGGAAGCTCCGAACTCAAAGGTATTATCACCGTGAAAGGTATTTCCTTATTTTCTACATCTCTTCTTATTTATTTCCCCCTGCTTCCTTTGTCTCTTTCTTCCACCAAAACGTCATGTGGCTAACTATGTCCCCTCCCCCTCTTTTCCCCCACTTCTCCAGGTTCTGTACGAACGACACGAGAAGGCGAAGTCCACTGGACGACCTACTCTGTCTTCAACGGCGAATCTCGGTGGCGCAGCGAGGGCATCCAGCTCGGAGGCATCAAGTCGAGCAGGGTGATTGGGACTTGGTTTGACTCGTATGCCTTTTCTCCTCTTTCTTGGCTCGCTAACGAAGAATAGCTGATGTCTGATTTCCTGAAATAGGCACTACGATCCCTCTGGCCCCTGTGGGCCAAGCGCCTTTTGGAAGATCGGTGACAGATTTGTCGGCACTGTTGATAATGGTAACGTCCTCCTCACATGTCTCCTTTGTTATGTAATTGACAACCCGCGTCGCTCACATCCGGATTCCCTACAGAAATCACCAAGGATGATTGCCTGCCCCTTATTGAAACCCCGGACCCCGACAGCAACGTGTCGGGGCTCAGCCTTCTCCACGGTCTCGGCCTTGGGGGCTACGGTGCCTCCTCGATTATAGTCCAGGTACGTTTTCCCTTGTAGAGATCATGAGACGTCCTTCCTATAAGTGAAAAGGGACGCCCATCGTGACTAATGCACTTCATTCTTGCTCCTTTCAGAACGGCTCCGAGGATGAGGACGACGACGATGATAGCTGGAAACTCTGATGTGCCTGGGTGTGTGGATGTGGAGGGGATGGCCGTAGGCCCAGATGGCTTCTGCATCTGTATGACTCGCCGGAAAAGGACGTTGATATCTCGATGGAGTTACAAGTTAATCAGTCTTCTTGCGATGAGATTGGTGACCCGATAAGATGGTTATACGGTCGACGAGGGTGCACAAGACCAATTTGGCATTGGGGGTTTATGGGCTTTCTGCAAGATTTTATCATGGACGCCGTGCGCTTATTAATTTTGCAATTAATTCCATCAATCTGCAATTCCATCACGCAGCTACATCATGTACAAAAGCTACAGAAAACGATACCAAGGACAAGCTATGAGAAGCAGATAATAATAAAATATTGAAAAGAAGAAAAATGCAGACAGGGGTATATAAATGTACACAACACACACATGCATCCCGAGCCATTCCATCCGTTCTGCTTAAACAGCGAGATCCGGCCTTTGAGAAAACCAGGGTTTTACTCCATCTCGAGAGGGAGAGAGAGAGGGGGGGGGGGGGGGGGAGACAGAGGAAAAGATGTCCCGCTCCATTAAATGAAGATCCGTTCCTAACTCTTCTTCATCTTTCCCTTCTGAAATTTTGCCAATGTGAAGATTCCTTCATTTCCTGGGATCATCATGGGAAGGACATCGTCATCATCATCCATCATCACACTCACACACACACACACACACACACACACACACACACACACACACTCGCACCATCTCCAGACCACCATCAGACCAACGTCCCAGCGTTCAGCTGCACGCAGTTGTTCAGCAGGGTCGCGCCCTCGTGCAGCAGCTCCCACCTGGTAGTCAGGAACGTGTCCTTGAGGACCAGCAGCAGGCTGCTGTTGTTGTTCAGCCCCTTGGTGGTCCGCAGCGTCTCGGGGTTGTCGGTCCCGCCGTACGTGATCAGGTAGTCCCTCATCTGGCGGACCTGTTCGGCGCGGCTCGTGGGGATGGCGGCGTCCGGACAGGCGCCCTCAAGAGCGTGCCCGTAGCTCCAGATCACCAGCGCCGAGAAGTACAGCACCCACGGCCTGTTGAGCAGGACATCGTCTCGAGCCACGTATGGCGGCTCCATGTCTCTGCTGTGACGGGGTTGTTGCTGGCGGTTGTTACTGTTGTTGTGATTGTTGCCGTTGCCGTTGCCGCCGCCGCCGCCGTTGTTGTTATTGTTGTTGTTGTTGTTGTTAAAGCGCGGGTTGCCGCTGCCCTCGACGAGCACCGAGTACAGGAACTTGAGCGCGTACCACGTGGCATCGCGCGCTCGCACCGAGGGTGCCCAGATGTCCTTCATGCGCCGCTGCGCGCTGGAGAGGTCCTGCGGCCCGATGGCGCGGCCCAGGAGGCGCTTGGCGCGCGCAAAAATCTGGCAGTCTACAATGTCGACGTGCATGGCCATGTGGGCAAGGTGGTGGAGGACGACGCGGCTCTCGAAGACGGTGTTGGCGTCGCCTCGGTCGGACGAGTTGAACGCATACGGGTCGGAGGGGTTCTCCCCTTTTTTGAGGGACTTGTCGAAGTCGTGTTTCCACGAGTCAAAGGCCCGGGTGAGTGTCGCGCGCCACTTGTCTCGGCCGCCCAGGGCTGACGAGACACCACCGCCGAGGGAGTTGACCTGCAGGTCTCGTTGGTTCATGTACCAGCTGACGTTCAGCAGGCCGGCCATGAGGATCATGCGCCCGAAGCAGTTGGTCTGGACCTCCTGGCTGCTGAGTGTCCGCTTCAGGCCTTCCAGGAACGGCATGGGCTTCAGGCCGTTGGACATCAGGTTCGACTCGATCCTCCCCACCTCGGCACCGCTCGTGGCCCTCCACAGTTTCTCGTCGCAAGGCAGGGGCAACCGCATCTCGTGCGCCACCATGACTGTCGAGTGGCCGAACATGGTGGCGTGGATGGAGTCGATGACAAAGGCGGCAAAAGCAGCACGGCGCGTAGCCTCGTTCGTGATCCAGTGGTTCCACCATTCGTCTGCGGTATGCGCCACGCCCGAGGTGGACGAGTGCCGGGAGCTGTTCTTGTCATCTCTCGGGTTCGGAGGGGAGTCGAGTGCTGACTTGCCGATGAGGGAGCGTCCACGGCGCATGAGGGTGATGGTCGTCGCGTGGTGGATGTGCGCCCGTTCGTGCAGCTCCCTCGACGAGTACATCTTCTCATAGAGCTCGAGGAGGATGAGCGTCTGGAACAGCCACAGCTTTGCCGGCGGCCGGAAGTTGCTGTCCATAAACGTCTCCCACCTGAGGTGCCAGGCCAGGAAGTTGGACAGCTCAGCTCCTGCCATGGTCACCTTGGGCCCGTAGGCCTTGTCGAGACAAGCTGCGCCGATGGCCATGATGGAGATCAGCAGCAGGATCGGCGTCCTGTCGGGCGAGAAGGTGGGCTTGTGCAGGATGGGGATCTGATCGCTGAAGTGCACCCAGTACGAGCCGATGTAGGCCTGCATCATCTTGCGGCTGAGCATGTGGTCGTCGGTGCGGTCCCCCTCGATGAACGTCTCCCTCCTGTGCTCGACCGGAGCGCGCCCGTTCTCGTGAAACCTCTCCTTGATGAATTCAAAGACCTCGGTTGCCTTCTCCTCCGAGATGACCGTCTCGGGGAGGTTCTGATCCAAAAGATTGGTCACGGCCATGACCTGCTGCGCACCACCGGCCGGAAAGTAGCCAATCTGGGCGGGCTCCGTTCCATAATACGGGACACTATACTACTATTCAGCCTCAAGGTAACTCCTCAGGAAACGGGACCAACCCGTCATGTGCTCCTCCATGAAAAGAAGAGGAAGTAGACGAAAGAAAAGAAAGAAAGGAAAAGGCAAAATGATCAACCAAGCTTACTTAGTATACTGGGGCATCATGTGATTCAGCTGAGGATTCTCGCCCGCTTGGGTGTTGAACAAATAAGCCATAAAATCTTCAGGCATGCCGACATATGGGGATTTGTTCAGCACACTATCGCTGCCAAACACGGTCATGGTCGTCTGGCTTGTCATGTTGTCCAGTAACACCATCTCACCAGTGGACTGCGGTTGGCCCGAAAACGGCTCGTTCATGTCGTGCTGAGGGCCATAGCCATGGCCACCGTCCCTGGGCACATTTGCCGAGGGCGGCGCGGACTGTGAGAAATTCGAAGGAGGTAGACTAAACGCAGGGAAGTTGGTGTGGCCGGCGTAAGGAGTGGCCGACTGGGGCGTGCCGTTGACGTGACCCTGGAAGCCATGCTGTGACGCTGGGGACAAGACTCCGTAGGGCGGCATGCTGGTCTGGACCGAGGGACGCTGCGGGCCGTTGGGGGAGTGCTGTGGGTGCTGTGGCCCAGACATGTGCCCATAAGAGCCATCAGGGCGCATGTAGCCAACACCACCACCACCCCCACCATTCGGATGCGGTCCACCGGCGGCAGCGTGAGGAAAGACTGGCGGCGTATTTGTGATGGGCGTGTAGGGGCTTCCCGTGACGTCTTGAAACTGAGGGTGGTGTAACGGCGGTCTGGCGTAGGCACTGCCTGGCCTGTTGGCCTCGGGAGAGATCGATCCAGGCGCAACAAACCCGTGACGACCGTCATTTCCAGGTGACAGGTGGCCGCCAATCGTCGATTCTCTCCTGCTGAGCGTGGATCCCTTTGCCGTGTGCCGTTCCTTGTGCCTGTTACATAGATCAAGTCGGACGAATTGCCGATCGCAGTCTGGGTAATCACATTTGTAGATCTGTTTTGGGTTGTGGTTAAGTTGATGGCGATAGCTAAGAAGCAGCTGGTCAGTCAGGGAGGCCGAGCATGATGATTTATCCTCGAGGGTTTGTGTAAGTGAGAGAGAGGGGAAAAAGGAGGGGGGAGGGGTTGGCAGACAGATGCTCAGCTCTCGAGTAGCTCTTCCCACAGCCATCATGAGGGCACTCAAATTTCTTGTCCAGTCCTTTGCGGCTTCGACGGCGCTTTCGGTTAGGACCCTCATCGGCATTGGACGAGTTATCTTGATTGTCGTCCACGTCTTCTGCGTGACCGTCATCGTCGACGACGACACCATGGCCAAAGCTGCCGGCCTTGGCCCTGGCGGCGGTTCCCCGAAGGGGATCGTCCTCGTGTCTCATATTGTCTGGAGGGGTTGGCTCCTGCATGGGAGACATGCCTCCAGACGCTATCATGTTGGGCGCACTATGACCGGGCCGTGATGACAAGACTGAAGTCATCGTCTTGTCGCCCAGCAGGGCCAGTAGAGATAATGATGATGATGAGGATGATGGATCCCTGTAGCTCGTCGAGGGGCCCTGCACCGCTCTCGTGGAACAACAATAGCCAAAGAGAAGGGGGGGGAGGGGGCGGCTGAGACAGCTTCCAGAAAGATGGAAGGTTGAGCTCGCGACTCGGAGAACAAAATGTAACCCGTGAGCGAATCGGAGGTGGTCGAGTTGACGTGACACTACAGCCCGGCGCAACCCAGCGCACTTCTCGAAGAAGCGGAGGGCTGACGTTCCGTATACAAAAATACGACAAGAAAAAAGTCACCAAACCCTCTGTGTGAGTTGTGAGTGAGTGTGCGTGTGCGTGTGTAAACCAGGCGGCTCGACGTTTTTTTTTTTTTTTTTTTTTTTTTGGTTTTTTTTTTTTTTGTTTTTTTTTATATTTTTTTTTTGGGTTGTGTGTTTATATATTGTGGTTTTGTGTATTTGAGTGTTTGGGCGACGGATTG